>VMDR010008770.1:0-35513 GCA_007922815.1 Macrotus californicus | reverse complement strand
AACGCCACATGGTGTCTCTGACGTGTTTCTGTGAGACTCTTTGCAGGAGCAAATTCTCAATCCATTAAACAACTCCCTGTCAAACTGTGTACCCGACGGCCACCACGAAGACATTGTGTGAATGTCCTGACACGTTTTATACTGCGCAGTTTAACAGTTCGAGTATTTATTGACTTGAAGCTGCCCATTCATGACTCATCGTGTGATCTTTACGTCTAACTGCTCACACAGACGTCCGAATTATCCTCCTTAACTGTTACAGATGATTTGTGCAAGTGTGAACACGATTTGCACATGTGTGAACGCATGATTTGTGTGTGTGAACACATGATCTGTGTGTGTGAACACACACATTCTCATTGCTCACGTGTTGGGCTGTGACAGTGTCCTGCGAGTCGAATAAAGAAATGAAGACCCTGCCTCTGCAGCACAGATGCAGGGAAGGGGAAGGACCCACGCCCCCGGCGCTCCCCGTCACCTCGCCGCTGCCTACAGCGGGCTGCCCGCATGCGTACCCTGGCCGTGAAGTCCACTGCGGCACCGCGGTTGAGGAGCAGGGTGGCCACGTTCACGTTCCCGTAGTGGGCGGCAATGTGCAGAGGGGTGAAGCCGCTCTACAGGAAGCAAAGAGACACGTTGGTAAAGCGTCCCCTTCACAGGCGTAAGTCACAGGGCCATGGACAAAGGCGCACGGGGACTCTGTCTCCCTGACACAGTAGCCACATGACCCGAACAACAGATGCCATAACGAGACTCACACTCAGTGCCTCGGGGGAGAGGAGCCAGGTCCGGGCACAGGTGAGTGAGCCTCTGACATTTCTGGGCGTTGTCTCTCATTACCTTAACAACTTATCAATCCATGAGATTTGCTACATAAACAAACCAGGTCTCTTGAGTTGATGTAGTGTCAGAGACAAGCAGTGTGATTGAACAACAGACACGAGGTTTCAGCCGTGAGACTAACATAACTATGAGTAAAGAGATTTCCTCCAGAGAAAAACTCCAAATTGATGTTTTTAAAAAATGACTAGCAGCAGAGGTCGGCGCCGTGTCTTTGGGAGAAACCGTGAGGTGGGCCAGTCCTTCCACACGGACACGCCGTTGCGACGTCTGCCCCTGCCAGCGCAGGGCTCAGTCGGACTGCGTCGTTAAACGGAAAGAAGTTAAAAAAACTAACCAGCATACTTGGCATCGATGTGAATGTGAAATTTCAAAAAAATTAGTTGAACCTGATTTTGAATGTTACTTAAACCAAATTTTATCAATAAAATAAGATGGATACAAAATGAAATAAGCAGGTTAAATCAATTGCACGGGCATTAGGAACTGTTACCCTCAGAATGTTTAAAAATGAACCTCAAACTCTTAAATGGAAGAAAAGTGTATTTTCTTTCATTTCTTTTTCTGATGAAAAACTAGATAGAAGGGTCTGCCATTTTCACAGCACAAACCTAGTCGTTTCTACCACTAAAGAACACAACGCAGCGGCGTCCGTGCTCTGTGATCTCCGCACTTTCGTCCCTTTAGTGACAGATCACAGAGGCCGCCCCCAACAGACGGGCCTGGGCCTTGCAGCTGCGAGGTCTCTCTGTCTGGTTCTCCTCTGTCTGAAAGGAACTCTGACGTGCTCAGTGTGTACTGCTTGCAGGAAGTATTGTCTGAATCTCAGCCCAGCTGCCTCAGTGACAGAAGTCCCTCTGCGCCACCGGCCGCACTGGCTGCACACGATTTCTGAAGGCAGAGATGCCAGACGCGAGGCAATGAGGGCAACTCCCCACCCCAGCCCCACTCTCGGGTCAGGGTGTCTTTGTTGTGTGCCTGTTTGACATCAAGTATTCATGTCAAAACAGAGGGAAAGAATCATTCTACAACCTGCCAACTGTTGTGGAACGTCAAATTATTAAAATTTCGGAAATAACTGTGTGTTTTTCACTTTCACCTTCGTCATTCTTGTCACCTGGGCATGTCCCGAATGTGTGTCTATGATTCAGGTCACAGCACGATTACACAAAAACACGGCAAACGCTGGTGAGTCTTTTTCAAAATATTCAAGTGGAGTACTGTGACTTCTGCCTTTGCAAAAATAAACTAACTCCTCGTCTCCCTGCCGGCCACAAGCTGACCTGGCACCAGGAGAAGCCCACCGGAGGCAGGGGCTGGGCTCCCTCCCATAGGTCCTCCAAAGAAGGACCCCTGCCACCCGGGGGGGGTCCTCAATGAAACACGTGTAACTTGGTACGAACCTACCAAACTGCTGCTTTCAACACAATGTTAGAACCAATATTGATTTCAAAAATGTGTCTTAATCACCAAAAATCACCTAAAAAAGTAAAGGCACTAAAATCAGTCACTGAGGTACCAGTCTGTAAGGTCTGAGTCGTGAGCAGCTTCACCGAGCAGACGGGCCCGCTGTCCCCGAAAGCCTGAGTCTTGGGCGGTGAGAGGCAACAGGAGAAAGGGGGTGAATAATCCAGGTGTATTTACTTCTCAGCGGGCACCTGCTCACAAACAGGACTCCAGAAACGCACCGCTCTCGGTGACCACTCAGTGTGAATGCTGGGTCTGCCACCCAGTGCCCACAAGCGGTCAGCCTAGGCGCACGTCGGCCCGCGTGAGCGGGCACTTCCCTCGCGTCAGGGTGTCCGTGACACAGTTTCAGCAGTGTTTGGCGGGGCCTCTGGGTAGCAGCCACTGCCAAGGAGAGGCCCCTAGTCACACATGCTGAATGTCCTTGTTGATCGACGAGGCCTGATCTGGCCTGTGGAAAACAGACGGCCTGACAAGTGTTGTGATGCTCGTGCTCTGCTCAGGGGTGGCCACTCTCGCCACTGACCACGCACAACGTGGGACCGCGTCGCCAACAAGGGCAGCTATGCGGGAGTGGCAGGGTGAGGCAGGGGTCGGGGTGGACAGACCTCCCTCGCCAGGCTGCGCTGACCTTGACCCTGAGGACCCCCATTACCAGGGCGCCCGTCACAGCCTGGTGGCACACTTAGGCGTGACGCTCACTCAGCACACGCACGCTGAGGGACAGTTTAGGCCCACACTCCACCCTCGAGAGCTGCTTCTGTAGCTTCACTGACTAAATGATGCTTCAAATAGGCTACGTTGAATTTATTGAATTATCCATCTCCCTTAATTATGGGGAGAGTTTCCAAGCTAATTTCCTAATAATGGAAGTCCCAATCATTAGTGGGAATTAGTGCGCATTTGTTCTAATTGGGCAAAAACTAAAAAAAACAAAATCAAGGCAAAGCAAGCGTATAGGCATGTACTGTACCTCGGTTGTCCTATTCACCATCATCTGAGGCGGGTGTGTGGAGAGAAGAGGCAGACGTTACACACTGCAAAGCCAGGAGACAGGCCACCTGCATGGCCAGACCTGTCCCGCACGCTGGCGCACGTGACAGAAAGGCCCGTCACCCCACACCACAGGCCCGTCCTCCTCACACTGTCGTTACTAGTTTTTACTAGAAATGGAATAAAGGGGCAAACTTCTAAAAAGCTGGCCCTCATCGTTGAAATGGCATCACCTCATCTTTTTGTGGCCGTGCTCGGCGGGGCCCCCTTCCTCCTGACCCTCCTCTGAAGGGAACCTGGGTCTGGGACAGGCAGGGCCCCGCCCTCCCATCGGGGAGCCCCCTACCCAGCCGGCCTCACCTTGGACTGCACGTCGGCGTTGTGGTCGTTCTGCAGCAGCAGGGCGGCCGACTTGGTGTCGTCCTTCCTGGCGGCGATGTGCAGCGCCGGCAGCCGCACCTTCCCCTTGGTGTCATTCTCCAGCAGGACGGCCACGGCCTGGTCATGTCCCTGCTGCAGGGCCACCGCCAGTGGCGTGAAGCCATCCTGCAGGAGCAGAAAAGAATCTTCCCTGAGTTGTGGGGGCCTGGGGCTCGGCAAAGCTTAGATGGACAACGTAGAGCAGAAGGGTGGACTTTTCCTCAAAGGCTGGAGACTATAACCGGTCGCCTGGGCACTGGTGGCCGGGGACCAGCCCCCTCACACTGGGAGGGGACGTCAACGCCCCGACTCACACTGCAGGGCTGCTATGGCTCCCTTTAGGGCTGTTATGTTTAGGACATATTCAGGGGCTCCTATGCTGGGCACCTCAATATTTATAAGTGTTGCATCTTCTTGTTGGGTTGACCCCTTCATCATTAGGGAATGGCCATCTTGGCCTTTTATTACAGTTTTGCTTTAAAGTCTGTTTTGTCCGACACAGCACAGCAACCCCAGCTTTCTTGGGGTTCCATCTGCAAGAAACCCCTTTTTCCAACCCAACTAGAGAGCAGTTTCCAGCCTCTCTCCTCCCACGGCACACGGATGGATCACTGACTTTCTGTGGCACACGGACTGATCACTGACTTTCTGCGGCACACCAAAAACATACTGTTTGCCAATCTGATAATAAAACAGGCATAATTCTGACTCCTTCACGCTGGGAAGCTAATGCTATGTTGGCTGCTGTCATTTCTTTATTTGACAATCTAGGGGACAAGAGGTCAGCGCCCCGACTGAACACTCAGGTACCATGTGTTTTAAAAATTCTCGCGGCACACCGGTTGAAAATCGCTGCTGTAGACTTCTGTGGAAATCATTTTCATCAAGTGCTTCCCATCACACATGCACTACCACAGTAAGAATGGAATTCTCAAACAAGAATTGAGTTTTAAATAAACCCATTTCTTAGGAGAATGGAAGCATAAAGCACCCAGTCTTGCAAGATGAGAAGTCGCCCAGAGCTAGCACGCCGTCTGGCAGCAGTGCTGTGCTCTGGGCAGGAGGGCAAACAGCCCGCGGTGGAGCGGGATTTTAAGTAAGAATCCAGTGATGTGGCCCTGGTTGAAGCGCAGGCTTGTGAACGGCACGCAGCCCCCACTCCAGGCCGCGGCAGCCACGTCCGTGCCTGCGTAGTTGGGACGAGGCAAGGACACCCTGCCGGCTGCACAAGAGGGTCAAGGAGCTGAGATCAGTGAACAAGGCTGCTGGCTGCTCACCTCGGTAGCGGTGCTCTGGTTGGCGCCATTTTCCAGCAAGTACTTCACGACGTCAATGTGGTTCTCCTGGGCCGCCATGTACAGAGGGGTGAAGCCATTCTGAGGAGAAGTGATAAAAAAGCGGCATTCAGTCATCCGTTCGTGACACTTGAACCAGGGAGGGGCATATGCTCGGCAAGGAGGGGACAAGGCAGTGGAGTGGCGCAGCCCAGACCACACTCCGCACCAGAGAACGAAACCCGTCTTCATGCCCGTAAAACCGGACACGTGCGGGCGAAGCAATCCCCACACGCCACCCCGAAAGGAACGAGGAGCGGTGCTCCCTCGCTCCACCTTCGTGTCGGTGCCAGGGACGCACAGCTCTCAGTGCCTGTCACTCCTTACACCAAAGATATTTCGTGTCTTAACGTCCACATATTCTATGATTCACAGAATTCTCACCACAGGTGAGTGTGTGAAACAGCATTTCTGTACCGTCTTCTGCACTTGTCAGCTCACAAGCTATGTAAACAGACTGCCGCTATCTTGCATGCACATGGCTTACTCAGTGGCATCCTCAAAGGCACAAATTACTACTCACTTCCACCGCAGGCCAAGAGAGATTGAAAATCCGATTAAAAATTAAAAATCGGTATTTCAATGTTCTGAAAGAAGCAGCAGGTTTAATTTTTTTTTTTTTAAATCCTCGCCTGAGGATTTGCTGATTGACTGGAGAGAGAGGAAGGGAGGGAGAGAGAAACCCAGGATTGACCGACCCCAACCTGGGATCGAACCCACAACCTGGGTATGTGTCCTGCCTGGGAGTCGCACTTGTGACGTTTCAGTCTACGGGACGACACTCCCACCCCCGGGCCAGGGCGAGCCTGTTTCTGCAGGAAGGTCAGGTCCAGATTTAGGGCCCTGAGTGGAGGTCCTCCGCAGGCACGTCCTCAGAGTGGCCGCACTGCAGGCGTCACTGCCCTGGTCACCTTCCAGGTCCTGTGCGCCATCTTCCTCCGAACCAGCCTTGGGGAGCGTCCCAAAGTTACCCCCAGATCTGAGGTCAGGATGTTCAAATCACATCCCTAAATATATCATAAGCGCACAGCTGCAAAGGATGTAAAAACCCAATGGGTCCTCATTACAGTCACAAAATAGACTATTCTGGGTGCTCTGCGGGGGCACTTAGGGCGAAGGAACACAAGACACAGACACTTGCTTAGCAGCTAAGAAGGCATTTCGTTCATTGAAACGCCACACACAGTTTCGCAGACGATGCGCGTTTGATGCTTCTTTGCCGGGTTACGAAGCTGCGAGTTTTTCCACCACCTACTTCTCCCAAAGTCCCCCTTTAAAGGGTCAGCCACCCCCAAACCAGCCGATAACATCACAGGGATTCGTGCCCTGAATCTTCCCAGGTAGGTTCAGTTTATGGGGTTTCATCACAACTCCACCATTCCGGCCACTTAACACACACAGCTGTGGTCATTTGCCCGGGGTCACGTCCCCACGAGAGGCGACCATGGAGGCCAAGCCCAAAGGACGCCCAGCTCACACTCTTTCGCCACCTCCAAGCCCCAGGCATCAGAGCAGAGCCTCTGTTCCTAGGAAGCCGTCCGCCCGAGCAGAGCAGGGCTGACTGGTGGCCACAGTGGGGTAGCGTGGCCCGCGCAATGGCCGCTGTCCGGAGCTCCCCTGGACACCAGGATTCCTCCGGTTTTTACTCCCAGTGGTGAGAAGCTGAGGGTGGTGGTCTCAGAGAGAGAAGAGGTTCCACCCTCCCTATTTGTTATTTAACCCTGCCCACCCAGACCCAGAAGGAGACATCTCCACACGCCACTCACGCACTAAGAGACCTAAAACGTGGCACTGGGCCCAGAGCCACCTGGAACTCATTCTGCGGCCCTTCCGGCTGGTCCAGTGTGCCGTGAGCTTAAGCAAGTCGGATGACAGTCTGTCACGTCTGGGTACGGCCGGCCACCAGGAACACCGCTGAAAATACGGTACCCCCACCACCTCTGCCATCGTCCCATCTGCTCCTCGTGCACAAATCTCTGGGAAAACACGCAAACTCTTCTCCATATTTCACCCCAGTGCACCCTATGCCTCTGCCTGAACCAATCTTCCTAAACACAGTGGAGCTTAGCTTGCCTGTTTGGACGTCACATCCACGCACGCCAAGAACACCCCGGTTTACTTAACTAAGTCAGAGTTGGGTTTGCTTGTTTGCAGTGAAGGGCATCCTCACTGAACAGACAGCCCTACCCACAGGTGGCAAACACGAGGCCCATAGGCCAAATCCCGCCCTCCACCTGGTTTCTTTCTACCTGGTGGCAGCGCTGAGCTCCGGGCCCCAAGTTAAGGGCAGTTACATTTACACCGCCCTCAGATTACATTTGCTGCTCGAAGGCAACCGCAAGGCTGATGCGGCCCCCGGTGAAAATGAGTGTGACACCCTGCGTATCAAATCACCATATTTTGCGTGTATAATGTGCACTTTTTTGCCTAAATTTTTGAGGGAAAAATAAGGATGCATATTTTACATGGGTAGTACTAACTCCATATCTATGTAAATGTTTTTAATTCTTTTATTTGTGCTTATGTGTGAAAAGTGTGAATCTGGAAAGCAGTAACAACATCTGTGTGCAAAATAATAACCTGGAATATGATCATTGGTTTTGTTTCTAAATATAAATAAGTAAAAAGTCGAATTAAAAAACTAAAACGAAAGATTTTTTTCCTGAAAGTATGGGCCAAAAACATGGGAGCACACGATACACAGCAAAATACAGTCGTTAAAAATAAAGCCTTTTCCAGGAAATCTGCTGTATCACAAAGTGATTCACAGAAGCAAAAGTCACCCTGGGACACACTGGCAGAAAACACATGAGATAGATTTTTAAGAATGAGGGTAAAACTACAAAAAGGCAGGTGGGTCATTTTCAGGAGACACATTTGTTCTTCCAAGTGATAAGTTTAAAATCACTTTTTCTGTGTGAACGGCAAATACAGAACAAGGTGGTAAGTGGTCGGTTTTTCCCACTGCTAATTTGCGCACAGAATGCTAACTTTTATTTAGGTTGTCAGTGCTCCACCTATCCCTGGATGAAGCACTTTCTCTCTACATCACATAAAACTTGACAGTAGTTATATAAATGCTTTTAGGGTATATATGCAATAAATAATTAAAAAAATAAAAACTAAAATTAAATTTGCAGATGCTGTGCCCTGATTATTCTCTATAGAAGCCATGAAAATGTCTCAATATCAGAGACAAAACTTTTAACATACAGTTAAGAACATTTTCATAGTAAAACTGAATGGACATTAATTCCCTGATAATTTTCTTTAAGTAAACTTTCTCAGACTTTCGAATTGCTGAAAAACCTGGCTCAGATCTTCAGTATGTGGTGCAGTTTGCTCGGCACGTGAGGCAAACGCTTTAAAAAGGTGCGCTCTGGGCGACCTCACGCGTGACCCAGTCACTGAGCAGCGAGAGGCAGCGTGCCACCTCCAGAAGCAGAAACACCGGCCACGGTGGGCAAGCCCGTGGCACTGAGGAAACGGAGGCGGCGATGACTGTGGGTGCTCTACCTCTCCCGGTGGGTGAGGCTCACACCCTGACTCAACTGCTTTGGATTAAGCCGCAGTAATCATTTAATTCCTCACTGTTCTATTATTTTGAGATTGAATAAATACACTAAGGATCAAAGAAGTTTGACTCTCCAGATTAAAATCCTCAAAATAACTTGCAATTCTTTTACTTTTCTCCCACATGACACCAGAAAAACCGGCTTGTTAATTAATGATTACCAACCAGGTCTTTTCTGTCCACCCAGCTGCCTGAGAAAATGAAATGCTGGCCCAAGCCTTGAAAACACACTCACTCATCCAGACACTCACGGCTCATTTGGACCAGCTCATCCAAAGCCACCTCCTCACAACCCTGTGACGGTCACGCCGCGCAGCCTGTGCTGCGTCAGCAAACGCAGACGGGAAGCACACGGCCTTCCTGTAACACCCAGACCCACAACGGAGAGCCCAAGTGTTTAGTAAAAGAACTTCCTGCTTCCCTCAGCAACGTGAATCATTTTTGCCATTTAATGACTGGGGCATTTTTGCCCTCAGGGTCAAAAGCTGAAACACACCATCGAGCAATGAAGACACACAAACTCACCCTCTGGGTGCAAACTTTTTTTCTGTAAAAGTTTCCTTATGTTTTATTCCCAGGTATTTGCTTGAGTTTTCTCACTCAACAGTGGCCAACCTGATGCTCTTCCCACCTCCAGTCTGAGGTGAACAGTTTGGGGCCCCAGCAAGGTCCCGTTTCCTGCCACATCAACAGCATGTAAACAGGCTCAGCAAAGGCTGCACGACACGGCCACAGCTGAAGGGCACGCAGCCCTGGCATGGCGCTCGGCCTGTGCACCGGTGGCCTTGGTGCCGGCCGAGCCCCTCAGAGTGACTTCAGAGGTGTCTGGGTGGTCACAGCAGGCACTGCGGGGGCCAGGAAGGGAACAGGGCCTTAAAATCACCAGCCTCACATGGTGCCCTCAACTTCAAACAGCTGCTTACGCATTCTACTTCACAACTTGCCAAAACAGAACCCCAAAGAATGAACCCTGTGCATGTAGCAGTCCAAAAGCTCACGTAGATGATACGTGGAACCATCGGTCACATGCTCAGACTCGTGTGCTTCGGAGTATTTATTTGTAATCTCTCCCTTGAAACTCACTGACACTCACCAGGACTTACACACACGTGTGGTCAAAACCTGCACTATCAGTTGGGGTGAGGCCAGTGGGCACATGGAGACAGTGTCAGCTGCCAAAAGTCGTGGGGACAGACAGAGCCTGGAGAAGCCAGAAGAGGACGCTGGGTCCTCGCAGTCACAGGGACAAGGAAAGTGTGATAGGCGATGAGAGTCGTCATAGTTTTGAAAAAAGGAAACTTGCTGACCGCCATGGAGAATCTTGAGTTCACACAAGGGACAGAGAAGGCAGGGCATCTTCTCGCTGAGGCTGTTCCTCCGAGGAGCTGGGAGAATCCGAAGCTAGGGGACAAACTCCAATTAGCACCTGGAGGGGCCAGGCACAGCCACCTGTCCTGAAAATGGCAAGGTGGCCCCTCTGAGACCAAGGCCACCTGACTCTAACCGCAAGGCACCTGCAGTCACACTCAAAAGGACCTCGATGTGTAGAGTTCTTCATCTCCAAATAGAAAAGCAACAATTTGGTTCTGGATGACTATGAGAGACGCTGTCACTCCTCAAAGCTCGCCCATACAGGGCACGTGTAGGGCCCACCTTCTCCTTATTTCCCATTAAAAATCAGACTGCAAACAAAACTATATTCTGATGGCCCTCCTGGAAGGGCTGGCTTCCAAATGTAGCCAGAAACACACGAGGAGGCTGGAGGAGGCTGACGTGCCTGCCCACGCCCCACGCCAGGGTCACAGCCACTGAGACTGGGTGGCACGCTTCCAGGTGGCCAGCCAGTCAGTCGCCGGAGACCATGCCGAGAGTGTGCTCACCAGGCACGGCCCCTGCCCCTGCACAGGGTCCTCATTCTTCTCTGGGCTGTGGCAGGTGGGTGCACACTAGGTCATGCTGGGGTGGACTCAGGCTGCGGAGGGCGTAGCATCCAAACCGATCTGTCCTGATGCCATCACAAGCTGCTCTGTGCAGGACACTGGGCTGCGTCCAAAGGTGCTGGCGGCACCCCGCAGCGTGGTCACCAACAGTTCATGGTCTCCCTCGATCCTCACACTCAGCCCAAATTTCACGGACTGTAACAACTCCTGTTGTACAGACAAGAGAGTCAGGTGCAGATCCAACAAGAGAACAGGTCTCTGGAGGGCCCGACGCTGAGTGACACAAACCAGGGAGGGACACAGACGCTGCCCGAGACCAGGTCTGAGCGGAATCTAAAAGTGCACAGATGGTTTGAGCTCACGGGAAAGGAGCACAGACCAGTGGTCCCGGGCTGGGAGTGGGGGAGGCTGACAAAACGGCACAAACCCTCGGCCGTGAGGTGAGTGCAGCCGGGGTCAGACGCTCGGTGTGTGACGTTGGCAGGCCGAGGGAGCAGCGCTTCCTTCCACGTTCTGGCCAGAAAGAAAAGGCGTGAGGTGTGCTCAGCGGCTTGATGTGGGGAATCCTTGCAGAAGGTACATGTGTATCAGATCGTTATGCTCTTGTGTTAAATGTCTTACAACTGTTTGCCAATTATACCTCAACAAAGCTGGAAAAAATAAATTTTAAAAATCATCTATGAACTAAACCAAGAGCGTTCCGGCCCCGTGGCTGCACATCTGAGGCTGGTGCGGATGGTGCTGAGTGCGAACAGCGGTGGAAAAATAAAATAAAGTAACAATGAAAACAGAGAGCACAGCTGAGTCGTCAGTTCCCGGGGCCACCCTCGCTATTCCTGCTGGGTGAGGGCTTCTTGCAATAGTTTCCATCCCAAACTTGGCACAGGGTGCTGTTTCCTGTTGTGTTTTGTCTGTGGGCCCCGCCTGCAGGCAGCACCGTGGTGCGGTCTCCCCAAGGCTGGGGTGTCACCCAGGGTCCTGGTGGAGGAGGGGGACCCAGCGTTGTGAGGGCTGAGGCCCGAGGCCGAGCACCAGGTCATGGTCCATCACTGCTGGAGGGGCCAGTCCTCCGGGGCAGCTCGGGGGAGAGAAAAGGAGGCCTCCGGACAACCTCCAGAGCTTCACACTCTTCTCCCATCAGGCTGGCCTTACTATAAACTCAGCTCCTTCAAAATGCAGTGACACTAGCCCTGGACAGGTTTGGGAAGGGAAAATAACAAAACGGTGAAAGAGCAAGATCTAGACGTGGTGGTACCCAGCCTTAACCCCTCCAAGTTTCAGGACAAAACGACAGCTAGTGCTCAGCCTTTCCATACCACCTGTCCCCAGATATGAGCACAAGGACAAAATGTGAAGTGTATTAGTCATAAAAATTGCTTTATTTTTTTGCAAGTGAAATAAAGGTATGTGTGTGTATTTACCAGACTAGTAATTTTACTGCTGGGATTCCCCTGGCATAGGAGATAGAATTCCATTCTATGCAAAATTCACATCATTTCTCCAAGTTCCTCGGAGAGCAGAGAACAGAGAAGGCACACCTGCCTGGCTCGCGAAGTGCACACAGATGCTCCGGCCAAAGGTGTGGTTTTCAGTCCGAAGACAGTGTGTCCTGATGTCTCTCTCACCCTCAGGTGAAGGCAAGCCTGCACCTCCATCCTCAGAGACTCAGAATTAAAATAGTAATTTTCCCAATTTAAAAAACTGAGAACCTTATCGAGGAAAATACCACATGGGCACAGGTGGAGGGGAAGAGCCGAAAACAAAACCTCTATTCGGGCTCTGTGAACGTGACTCCCACTTTACACACTGTGTGTGTGTGGCCAGAACAGAACGTTCTGCTGCGAGTTTTGTGCTGAGGACACGCCGCAGCCATATGGTGGCACCGCGCGCAGTGGGCATGCCGGCCAACTGCGCACGCTTCCTGCTCTGCACAGCCCAGATCCAACGACCCGCCACCGTGGGTAGGCAGGGCCAACAACAAAGAGACTCCAGGAAGCAGTGCCTGAGCCAGGGTATATCTGCACGTAGTGGGCATATGCACCCCGGAAACCCCGGGTGGAAACAGAGTGTCGGTAACCTGGCAATGGGCGTTAGTGGTCCTGGTCTGAAAATCTGAAAGCCCCTGCAATGAACACCTGTGCACGTTTGTGTTAGAGACAGGCAAGCCTGCTTCCGGAGTGGCATTGCCAGGGTTGGACGAGCAAAGGGCGGGGGACATGGGACAGGGCGCGGGACTCGAGAAAAGCAGGAGCGCATGTCCGGCAAACCGGCTTCCTGTTTCCCTGAGGGGCTCCGCGAAGCCCGCGTGGCCAAGCGACACGACCACACAGTGTGACCCCCACCTCACAGCACACCTGCCGCTGGGACGTTCACCGTCTGGGAGTCTCAAAGCTGAAGGAGGGAAAATGCTTTTATATAGCGACGCCAAATTTGCATGAATAATTCATACTGCACAGATGTCACTGTCCTGGAAAAAACACTATCTTCTCTTCGATGCCCCCAAAGACAAGACGGCAGGCTAGGCACCTGTCAAAGTCTCCGTCTTGTCCACAGGGAGATCGTGATACATTGAAAAAGTGAGATGTCACAGCACAGGTTCGTAAAACAATGTGTCCGAAACGGGTAAGTGAGGTGTGCGCAGTCCGTGTTCCCACCCACCAGCTGGCCAGCGGCACAGCCCCAGCCCCTCAGCGCCGCTCTGAGGCCCGTTCCCACTAGAGACAGTGGACCGAGTACCTGGGACTGGGCGTTAATGTTGGCTCCTTCCTTGACGAGAACTTTGACGACTTCCGCCTGTCCGGCCAGGGAGGCGATGTGAAGAGCCGTGTTCCCCTTCTGTTTGAAGAAACAAAAGAAAAAACGTTACCAGTTCCCAAACTCTGTAGAAATCAACCTGTACAGGTAATGTTCCGTGTGGCTGGTTGTTTCAGGTGGTTAGAATGTGTCGCTCTGTCAAGACAGCAGCCGACTGTGAGGAGGGTCATTTTAAGGTCCAGAGGGGACGTCCCCTCCATGGCTCTGACCTTCCTGCCCCCGGCCAGCGCTGCAGGGAGGACAGGCAGACTGAGCTCAGGTGGCCGCTCGGTGCCGCTGTGTGGGCTCAGCTGCCTCCTCCCTGAGTGAGGGTCTGCTCTGAATCTCAAGTTCTACATTGGTAACCTAGGACTGAAAGGGCACCTGTATTTTAAAATATCAGTAGAGTTTAAAGGAAAGGACAAAAGGAAAACGATATCAACACTTCAGAAATCCAAGAGTGCTTGGATTAATGAATACACTAACACGGGCAACTCAGGGAAAGTAAATAATTTGATACACAGTCAAAATGATAGTCTTTGAATGTTTGTTTAACATTTATTTGATGGGGTCAAGAGACTTGTTAATAAAAATGCTTATTCTCTCTTCATCTCCAAAGTAAGAAATTTATTACATACAGTGAACTAATATATTAACTTCTTTGGAATTGCCAGAGAGTCTGTTTTGTTTTTCAATTTTCACTAGAATTGCTGTGTACCACGCTCTGAGCATGGCCGGTCTATCTACTTTTTGGCCGTTCACACGTGAGTCACTGCAAGTCCAGACTGACTGTCCCTGTCCCTAATTTCCTCCAGTGCCCTGTCTGTCTCTGGTTAGACCAGTGCCCCCGCTGGCGGCCTGAGTGTCCAACCCTCACCCTTCCGGTCCCCCTACCCCTCTCCCTCTCACTGCACCCCCCCACATCCGTGGGTAATCACACTCCAGGAGGGGGCAGCAGGCTTGATTCTGATTGGCTGCTGTTTTTGTCTAAATTAAAATTTTACCTTCTGAAAACAACAACTTGTCACCACTGATAGTATTTTTAAAAGTGTCTGTTGTTTCTGAAATGACTCCCAATGGCAAGGTTCAAATACATTCCAGCCAAAGCAGAACCAACGAGGAAGCAAGTTTCCTGTGCACACGTCTCTAAAAATGAGCCTGACTTCTTTACATCACAGTGACAAAACCTCATTTTATCGTAATCATTCAATCCATGATCGAAAATCTCTTTTCCACTTGAGGACAAAGGAGTCTGTATAGTCTCTTATCAGGTTCAGTGAATACATTAAAAAATGCAAGGCTTTAATTAAAGCATGAAAATTACTTCTTCGTCTTCATTCGGATGTTTACTACATCCATTTATTTTTTTTTTAAATGAGTTAACCTTAGGAAAACAGGTGCTACTGTCTATGACTACAGAGAGCTATACTAACGTAGACTTCAGGTGAATCAAAGGAAAAAGCCAAAACATTGGAAACTAGGTGGACAGAACTCAGCGTCACGCCTGCTACTCCCTACATGAAACAACCCACACTCCGCAAAGCTGAGTGGCCAGGGTTCCGATTTCAGCTCTGCCACATTAAGAATCCTGGTGTTGCGGCAAACCCCGAAATGCACGTGCAGGGTGGGGCCCCCCCCCCACCGACCGAGCTCCTGCGTCCCCTCCCTGGGTACAGGCCTACCTTGGTGGCAGAGTCCACGGCCGAGCCCCTGCCCAGGAGCTCCTGCACCAGCCCCACATGCCCCTCCTTGGCTGCCAGGTGGAGCGCGTTGAGTCCATTCTGCAGGAGAAGAAACAAGGGCTCAGAGCAAAGAGGGAGGTGGGGACGGGATGGCCTTGAGCACTGGACAGACCGAGGTGGACCAGCTCTGGTCTCCCAGGGTCCCTTTCTTTCTGCATCAGCTTGAAGCTATTACGTTCAGAGAGACTGGTTTCCAGGGGGTTTGATTCAGAGAGGCAAAGGGGTTTGAAGGGAGAGGCAAAGTGTACATGGCACAGTTTCTGTCCTCAACGAGCCCCGAACGTTTATCACTAAACCCCTGACAATCACCTGTTCACTGGCACGTGCCTGTGGCCGTTTTCCCACCTCTCGCTTTTCTACTCTGCAAACCCGACATGTCCAGGGCCTCCTGTCCGTCTGATGCGTGTGAGGAAAGCACTGCAGACTTGCACAACCTCCTCAGTGATGCTAAATGTAAACACGTGGCAGGAGGTGATTGGACACGTGTGTTCCCAGAAAGTACCAGAAGGAGACAGAGAGCAAACTCACACCAAACGACAAGAAGAGACAAGAGGGAGGGATACCGGCCCCTGGCCTCCACTCCCCCCCTTGGTGCCAACGCCACCTCAGACAGGAGGCCGTCGAGAGAGGAGCTATGAGCCCACGAGAGGGACACAGGTCATCATGAAACTCTTACGGCTTCACTCTGCCATCGGCATGAGTGACTGTGGTAAGGAGTCATCTGCACAAGGGAGAGAAAAGAACAACCGCAAGACAAGAGTGACCGATGGGCAGACAGACCCCCGGCCAGCTCCCATTCTGGGTGCCAACCGCGTCCACGGTACCGATCTGAACGCAGAGCGCGCACTGCGGTGGAGCCGAGGGCTTACCGGTTTTGTGAAGACCAGGGAACACAAGGCACACCATGCGGTATCTTTGTCAGGCACAGTGTAACTGATCTCACTGTCTCTGGCTGGTTTCCACAGGCCCCTGACGCAGAAGTAGGCCATTAATCAACGTATTTCAAAACGTGATGTGGAATCAAGAAGAAAGGTGTGTGGACGGGAGGTGCTGGCTTTGTTTAGCGTTTACTTTCTGGTGGGACTTTCATCTATACTCGTGCACACGTGCACCCGGGTCTCAGATGTGCACATGCGTGAGAGCACATGTGTGTGTGTTTATGAGGCATCTCTGTGGGGTGGGGCGAGTGCCGTGCATGCACGCTCCAGGTTGCAGAAAAAGCTAAGACCATTTAGGTGCGACCTGAGATGCGGGGCCCCCTGTGAAAACCAGATGTCCCCTCAGGTCAGAAAGTGACAGCGGATGCTCTCAAAAGCCATTCCAAGAGAGGAACGGACCTCACAGTGCGGTTGTTTCCATTTTCCAGGCTTGATCCCATTTCGGACGGCTGTCCTATGTGAGTGAGAGGGGACGTGACAGGACAAGGGGGAGCTCTTCACCCCATGACAGCTCCTGAACCTCCAGACTGGGAGGCGCCTGCTTCTTGGCGGATGATCCCCACCTCATCCACTCACTCCCACAGTTGGACTTGGACCTGGTCACTTCCCAAACGCAACCTCCCTCCAGGATCTCGCCGTCCAGCACGCCAAACTTCGACCGACACTGACTCTCGTGCACCTGCTGGCCCAGCCGCACGGCCCTCCGGCCCCACCAGGCACCTGCTCACCTTCCCTCTGCAGACGCTCCCTGCAGGGTCCTCACCTCATTGCCTTCCTCCCGCACAGCACGCCCATGGCTTGCCTTTCTCTGGCTCAGCCAACCCAGCGTCCCGGTCCCAAGGAACTCCAGGGGACCCGGGCCCGCACATGGCTGCAGAAGAGTGGGTAGAGCAGTGGGCTGTGCTCCTCACTCCTCGGGGCCCAGCGCCACCCCGCACCGCACTGCGAGCTGAGCCGGGCTCGCCCACTCCCCCAGCCTCCACCACCCTCTCCACCTTCACACTCAGCACATGACCTTGACTCACAGTCCGCTGAAAAACAGAAGTGAATAGAGCTTCCCCACGCAGCGCCCAGCACAGCGCCCACCACTCCCTGCGCCTTGGCCACGAGCCTTCCCTTCCTGGAACCGGCCGCGCCCCCGGGCTGAGGCTGGGGGCAGACCCCACACAGAAGTGCCATGTCATCGCAGGGACTGGCACTGACTGCTGTTTGGTGAAGGCCTTCTCTGCTGAGCACTCTGCAGCATCGAACTGCACCCTCGCAGCCACCCGAGGACGGCCATGCTGTCACGGTCACCGTCTCCCCCCGAGAAAACGGAGCCTGGAGATGCGGGCTGCTCAGGGCCGTGAGGGACGTGGGCAGAGTGGGAATCTGGATTCCAGCACCGTGTTTGATGGGACTCCTGGAAGTGCTCGGCTGAGCCACAACCGTGAGCGTGGACCGTGAAGTCGCCATTGGGAAGGGCCTGGGACTACAGGGACATCCATGGTCTTGAAAATGGGGTTCGGCTGCCTTCTGTCTCTGAGAAGGAACCACAGTCTCTGGTCGATCACTGTGCACCCCAACACCACAGGAGTGGGAGGGCGTGGCCAAGGGGGGACACGAAAGGACCGCTGACCTTCAGCGCCGTGTCCGGGACGCGGCCAGTGAATGACAACGACCGACACCCTCACCACGCAGCCCGTGGTGGG
This sequence comes from Macrotus californicus, assembly GCA_007922815.1. Classification (NCBI taxonomy): domain Eukaryota; kingdom Metazoa; phylum Chordata; class Mammalia; order Chiroptera; family Phyllostomidae; genus Macrotus; species Macrotus californicus. The sequence goes on along the minus strand of VMDR010008770.1, from coordinate 17,781 downwards.
GAGCCACGAAGTGCATCCACGGTGACAGTACCTGAGCCCTAGGAGGGCCTGTTGATGTGTAATGAATTTTTTATTGAAAAGTCATAAAGTCTATTTTTAATGTCTGGCTGTTACTTCCTTTGTGACATTATCAGATTATGAACAATCGTTAAACAAGCGTAAACATGAGTTTCAGAAACAGGAAGCAAATGCTAAAATGTATTCTCTTTTCTGAATGTAAAAGAGATCATCAGACAAGTAATTTACTAGCTTAATCTCTTAAAGAAAATAAAATTTAACAGAATTTGTAACCATTAGGAAAGGAAAAACAAAAACTTGAAGCTTTTTATTAAACACTATTTCTTGTGCCAAATTTCTGAATTTTTTCTATATCCTTTAAGTGATTAGAAACCAAATGGTATTTTTGCATTAAATTTCAAAATTCTCATAGTAGTTATGAGGCCATTTTATAAAGAAAAAAATTTTCATCCAAGTTTCAGCTAGAGGAGCCGTGGCACGCCCACACAGGCGCTATTTTGGAAGCGTGGGCAGCCCGGCCTGCCTTCCACTGAGAGATCCCACGGGGTGCCCGCTGCTGGCTCCTATGTCCCGCATCACATCGCTCCCCGGAAACTCAGGCTCGCGAGCAACACGGAGGGTGATCTTCTTCGCTTCTTCCACAGGGTGCATCAGCTCTGAGCTGTCACAGTTAAAAATAGCAACCCTCTCTCGAAGAGCGGCACCTCGTGCCGCGTTGGGTTTTCGGAAGTTACTTTCCTTCCTACAGTTGAGTTGAGGTCTAGTAACCGTCCTGGGGGCAGCGCTCTTTGGCCTACAAGGTCCTCGAAGCCCCTCGCACGCTAATGGGAGGAGGAATAAAATGCTTTCCACATTAGCAACAGCGGACCACACGTAAGATCTGAGCTTGAAGATGAAGGATTTGCAGGGCAGGCGCACGCGCCTCAGGAGGAAGCCTGGTCCGTGGGAGATGGCAGACCCAGGGACCCTGGCGGGGACCCCACTCAGCGTCCGTATTTGTGAACTAGGGTGGACGCCCCTGCCCCCAAAATAGGAGAATGAGTCTCCTGTTTTGCGTGGAGGTGAATTGTAATTTTTTTGATTCTTGACAAATTATATATTATGATTGCAATTAGAACATAAATACCATAGAAAGCCCTTTCATAGCACCTAATTTAATTCATGTTGCAACCTCGTGACGTGAGACTGAATGTATTATTGGTATCTTGAGCTAGAGAGTAGAACACTGTCACTCCCTGGACTGCAATGACTGGATGAAAGCAGGGGAGACTTAACCTTGAGCTTCGGTCTCTCAGCTCTGCGTGCTCTCCTGGCCCCACGTCAGCTCCTCACAAAAGCAAACGCTCTCCCTTTTACCGCGCCGGGCCAGGGACAGCTGGCCCCACGAGAAAAGCATGTCGGGCAGCTAAAAACTCTCCAGGACTCAAGAAGTTGTTGGACAGAAAGCACACGGAGTATTTATTGCTGAGAAATTATTTTTCTAAAAACAGCCTCAGATCTTTCATACAATTAAACGTACTTGTTGTATTTAGGGTGAAGTGGACTTGGTTTGCCTGGAGTCCACTTTGTTTCCCCAGGCACCCTCTGGCTCTGCTAATGATGGTTTTTACCGAGATAAACTGATAGCTTCTCTGCCTGCTCTCTAGCAAATGTACAAAGTTAATGAATTGATATTAAAATTTGGGGATGTACTTAATATACTTTAAAAGATCTAAGGTAACATTAAAATGATAACCTATTTTATATTCAGTATCATAGGCATTTTTGGAGGTAGTTTATACATCCATATGAACATTTGGATATTTTTTCTCTATTAAAGTAACTAATGTCCCTGAAATTCAAGTTATTTGTCCGAAAGAACAGTGCAAACGTATCAAATAAGATTCATAGTGGAAAGTCGATGGGTAAGAAATGCAGATGCAAGACAGGAAGACCCTGTGTGTCGGGACAGACGAAGAGGGCCTTTCCAGGCCACGTCGGGCACTGTGTGCGACCCACGGTCCTGTCTGTGTGACGAAGTGGATGGCTGACTGGCTGTGGTCCTGGTGCTGGTCCCACAGCACGAAGGAGCCGGGGCATAGAGACACAAGCCTCCTGGGTCACAGACAAAGGACCTGACAGTTCACAGCACGGGTGGTGACTGAGGCCGAGTGTCGACGTGTAGTTCTCACCGGCCCCATGTCCCCCTCTGGTGCCACCAGAGGGACACACAACCGGCAATGGGGCCTGCGCCTACCCAGGGAGACATCAAAGACAAAGGCCTGCTGCTCACTTAGAACCAGCCCGGGCTCGCACATCCCAGGCGTGCGTGCGCGTGCGCACACACACACACACACACACACACACACACGAGCGTGCCGCCAACACTCAGCCCGGCCTGTGAAGTGCTGGAGCACACCAGACACCTAAATTCACGGCATAACCACCTGGGCCTGAAACAGCACAGCACGCTCGACATCTCTGGGACCAAGGGACGTCCAAAGTGCAGGCGTCTGCCGAAGGCTGTTGTCGAGAGGATGTGAGGAGCAAAAACCCAGACACACCAGCGCACGCTTCAAACTCTTCTCGCTCCATCCGTGTTTTAAATCAGTTACGGGGGAAAGGCAAAAGTTTTAAAGATTCTACCCTTTTGCTTCTCCGGCCCCAGCTGGAACACCCAGTTGCCATGGTAGGAGTCCCACAGCAGAGAGGAGGCCAGCGCCCGGCAGACTACTCGGCGCCCAACGGGGTGCAGGGCTGTCAGGCTCAGCCGACAGCCCTGCTCCGGGCAGCCCGGGTCACGTCACAGACACACTGACACCCAACTGCCTCCTTTCATCTGGTTTCTCAAAAGTAACAGCTCCAGACACACACGTCTGAGGCTTTGGAAGGAGGAAGGGGACAAAGGGACTTTCACAGTCGGGGTCACTGACATTGTAGTAAATTCAGTAAAAGCAAGGACGGCCTCAGGCTGCTGGCTATACATGCAGATGGTGCACACCCCCACAGCCCCCGAGTCCCGCCGTGCTCCTACCTGGTTGCAGGTGTTGATGTCAATGCCCCCCTTCAGGTACTCCACGACTTTGTCCAGGTTGCCGGCTCGGGCTGCGCGGAGGAAGCTGGCATTGCTGTCAGACTGTGGGGAAAGGAGGGGACCTTCCGTGAGTGGTGACAAGATCGCAGCACAGCCCTGACGCCCTGCAAGCCAGGAAGGCCGCCGTGGCAGCGCCGGCTCTGAGCTCACAACGCCGAATAGCAATTCCCAAGGCAGGGCGGCGACGTCGCGGCGTTTCTGGAGCGCTGCTGAAGGACAAGCAGGTCCACGGGAACCACGCTCTGCTCTACCAGAGCGTAAACAGTTATGAAGATACCGGTTACATCTGAACATGAGTTTGCCCCCAAATGCACTGTGACCCGCGCTCTCGGTTCTAGGCTTCCAATGACTTTACACTGAAGCAAACGTTGAGACAAAGGAATCAGAAAACTGAAAGAAACCAGAGCTTCTGGGTTTCTTCTTCTCTGCTTTACTGTTTGGTTTTCAGACAAGTCTGGGTGCGGTCCCCAGGCAGTCACCTGTCCTCGCCACAAGGGACAGAAGGGGGTCCTGGAAAGAGGGCGACACTCGGGAGCTGCGGCCTGGGCCAGGCACCCAGTGACGTGAGGAAACAAGACTAATTTTTAAACCCGCTCACATGACTCCAGATGGTACACTCTCTGCACAGATGCCACTACTGACGGAGGCTGCTGTCAGTCTCCACCTTCCCCACGCCCCCCAAAGTCTGATCCGTGAGGATCAGCTGGGTTTCCCCCCAAGATGTCCTGGGGAGAGCCACCCCCGAGACTGGTTGCGGCCCTGCTCTCTGGCCCACTCTCCAACCTGCACACCCAGTGGTGACAACCCTTTGCTGGGAGCCAAGACCCTCATGTCACTTTGTAATTCCCGCAGCCTCCTTCCCAACGACAGGGGAGCTGGGGACCTGGAAGGGACATTACAGCCCACGGAGACACACCAGTGAGATGACCACCCACCCAGCGCTGTCCCCCGCCCCTGATGATGGTCTGGGCACAGGTGCTTGGCTCCCTCACTCAGGCCGACTGAAGAGGGCAGTGACAGGGACAGAAGGTGTCCCCCCTAAGGAGCCGTCGGCTCACATGACTCACAAGTGGGAAGGACAAACACCCCAGAATGAATGAATAAGCTCGTGTTTAACCAAACCCCACATGGTTTCTGAGTCCACAAGTTACAGACCGATCGACCTCCGAGGAGCGAAGGTGGACGGTGCCCACACGTCTGGAGTCAGACCAGCTCCTCCAAAGGGCCCGGGCGTGACCGGCTCCACTGTCCCCCTCCGCCCCCTGAGGCCGTGCCTGCGCAGGGCCCAGGGCACCCCTGCGAGGCCGCAGTGACCAAACGGTGGCTCATCCACAAGGGCCTACTCTGTGAAATTACTTCATGGTTTGGGGCAAATTCTAAACTTCTGGAAGATTTTCTACCTTCAGGTTTCTGGCCACAGCCCTTAAAAGTGAAACATGAAACTGCACCCAATCCACACCTCACAAGAAACATCATTTACAACAAAACAGCAAGAACTACGTGTCACAAGGTCACAGACAGAAGTACGATGATGTCATTCCCCAAACACAGTTGTTAAAAATAAATCTATGCACCATATACAAATGTCTAACTACTATGGGTACATACTACATAATATTCTATATCAACTATAATTTAAAAAATAAATTTTAAAACATTTTAAAAGAAGGCAGTGCCTAGAAAGCATTCCACCTTGAGCCTGAGGCTCAGCGCTCACAGGACACGTTCACCGCGGGCTTGCTGGGAGCAGGCAGAGCCGAGGCCGTCCGGCACGCCAGGTCACGCAGACTCACGGAGACACGAGGAGGCAGAAGCATTGTGAAAATGTTATCATTTCACAGGTGAGAAGGGGTTCAGAGTGTCCGGACCACACAGGTACTTGGTGGGAGATCCACAGCTCAACTCCTGCCTCCTGGTCTCAGAGCATCAAAGCCGCACTAACTCAGGCCCGCTCTGCGAGCGACAGGTTTGCTGCGTTTCCGTGAGCACGGCCACGCCCTCCGTCCACACATTCGCTCTGGATCCCTGCGCCTGCCACACAGGGCGCCTCCGCCGGAGAGAGGTAGCTCTTGGCTGGACACCTGTCCTCATCTCCACCGGCCACCTGCGCGCCTGGAGCAAACGTCCCACAAACAACGAGGCTGCGGGGTGCCCACCGCACCCAAGCCAGAAACCGCCTCCCTCCGCACGTTAAATCCTGTCTGTTAAACCCAGGACGAGACCAGGCTGCTCTGCTGCCCCTGCACCGGCATCTCCCACGGCCAGGCAGAGCCCTAGAGACCCCCAGAACATTCTCCAGGGGGTGCATTTGCTGTTATATAACAAGTTTTCTTAATAATGGCTTTTCTCTGTTCTGAGTCAAATTTCTAAAAGGCAGGAGCAAGTCAAAGGCTTACAGCCAGCCCTGGAGTTTCGGCAAAGAATGTCCCCCGAGTTCCAGAGGGGCAGAAAGGACCCAACAGGACTGGAGCGGCCGAGGTCCCTGCCAGGGACTTGGTCAGAGCTGAGGCTCCGAAGGCTTTGCTCTAAGGTGGATTTTTCTAGAATGCCATTGAGAGATTTCATTTTCCCACAGTGAGAAAATGCATGTAAATACACGTTCCAAATGTAAATGTGAATAAACGAACACATTATGAAACGGTTCCAGAACACAGACTTCAAGAACAAAATTAAAATGAGACTTCAAAGGTCACGTGCAGATGTCAAGAGTCTGAAGGAAGGAGCGGTTCCCGCCCCGCAGGACACGCGCCCCCGCGGCCCTGCAACGGGGTCAATCCGAGATCAGGGCGCTCGTCCCAGAGCTCAGGATGAGCAGGCGTCCGTCTGGCGGCCCTCACTCAACATGGAGTCGGAAGCGGATTTGGGGACCGGGGTGACAGATGCAGCGATTTTTGCCACGCTGCTTCCCGCTGAGAGGACAGAAGAAAGAAGTTTCAGGTTGAGTGCCTGGAGGGAACGTGCACCTCCGCAGCGGACGGGTGTCTCCGGGCGCTGCCCACGGAAAGCTCGACAAGGAGAAAACGAGGCACCAGCAGCTCCTTTGGGAAAGCCTCAGACGCCAGAGCGGCTCTGCTGGCTTCGCCGCCTGTGTCCCCAGGACTCGCAAACCCTCGAACCTCCGCCCTGGCACCCAGAGTCTGGCTGCCGAGAGTTCAAGAGCCGAGTCCCACGTGTTTTAATCAGTCACGGAAGGACGTCACGACTCTCGCCCCTTCACAACCCAGGGGCACCTTGGGCCAAGAAGGAAAATCTTAAATTCTCCCCAGTGTAGCTCTGTGTATTTTCTGTATCTGAATGGTTCACACCCTCAGCAGGGTGGAGTCAGAGAGCCACACTGGTCCCAGGGAGCACAGGGCGCAACCCCGGGTCCAAGAATCCTGGCTACAAGACGTTCAAAGGCCTGTGCTCCGTGCCAGTAACAACCTAACGAGGGAATGTGAGCACGTTCCTGTCGTGGAGCCGGCGAGCCTCTGAGCGCGACCTCGTCGTGCTGGCACGTGCCTCTGCACTCGTGACTCGGTGCACAAGCAGAGGTGGCAAACGGACGTGCGACACGCGTGGTTCTGCTGCGGTACGGACAGCGATCAGAAGGCCTGGTTCCCGAGCACAGCGGGGCAGGCCGGGCCCGACAGGCCAGGAGCCCAGCGCTGTGGTGGGCGACATGCCGAGAGAGACTGACAGAGAGAACCAGAGAGGGAGTCTTCTGAAGCCTGAGTGAGCCTACCCTTTCCCTGACCAAACCCTCCGGTTCCCCACTGTTGTCCGAGTGAAACCCACACCCTCTCCAAGCCCCACCCCGTTCAGGGGACCCCGAACTCCTGCCCAGGCCACTGTGCCACCCACACTCTGTTCCCCAGGCCTCGGCACCTGTCCTCTGTCCCTGGAACAGCCCACACACGTGTCCCCAGTGAGGCAGCTGCCGCCCCCACAGCAGGCACACACCGGCCATCGGACCGCCACCACGCAGAACCGGGCCTGCGCGGTGAGCACCTCCTGACGTGCTCACTGTCCCTTCATCCAGCGCAGAGGCTGACACAGAACCGCCTTCGCGAACATGCACAACCCGCTGCACGGGGGCCAAAGTCACGAGGACAGTCACAGAACAACAAAAAGGCTGACATAACGAAAATAAAATTCTTTACCAAGATTGGGGGAAATGTCGACATAAACGGAACGGGAAAATAAAGATCTCTAATAAACTGGTGAGAAGAGGACGTAAAACTTCAACAGTGAGCAGACAGGTCGTCTACCGGCGTCCGTGCTGAAGAGCCGCGCCCACGGCTTTGCTCTCGGACGCAGCAAACGAGTCTGACACGGCAAAGAAACCACAACAAAAAGCTGCGACCTCAGTGCAAGGGAAACGCAGAGTGCACTCAGACCGGTGTGCAAATCTGCAAGTGGTGCCGATCCAAAACCACGAGCCGAGGAGAGGATTGTGAATGGGCGTGCATTCCCGATGCGCTTGACCCGGAGGCTGAGCCCGGAGGCCGTGCCCGGAGGCTGTACCCGGGCACACGGACCCCACGCACCAACCCTGGGACCAGGACACGGTCTGCGGGGCGTCTCTGGAGCTGCCTGCTCCACCGTGAGTGCGGGAGGCCCACACTCCAGTCGCCGGCAGGAGGAAAAGGAAACGCTGTTTGAGAGGTGAGCTTCCCTTCCGTGAGCAGCAGTGAGGTCTGCGACCACGCCAGGGCGTATTCTGAACAAAATTTAAAAACAGCCGGATCTTGTCCTTGCCTCTGTGCTGCCCCAGGGGCTCCAAAGGGGCACTGTCGGGCCGACTGCGGTATTAGCGGATTCCAGTCCTTTAGGCACTAACGAGAGGCAGCCATGCCACAGAGGACCACCTGCCCCTGCCGCCTTGGATTCGTATTTCCCCGTGAGTTTATTTCTGATTATGAACAAAACTGGAAACTTCATTTACCTGAAACTTGTGGTCTAACAACAAACTCTGAAAACCATTTCTAAGTTTAATTCTGGAAGAAAAGAAGTCAAGGACCTGTTTCTGCTTTTCCTCTCAAACAAAGACTTTTATAAAAATACGAGTTCTAAAGTCTTAAGAACTTTCTGTTACTAGCTGTGATGAGCAGGCGTGACGTGACGCAAGTGGCGGTGTGAGGAACGTGCTGACCCAGACCAGCCAAGCAGGGGCGACTTCGGTCTCACAGGGACACCGAGGTGTGGGGAGCCGCTGGATGGAGCCACGCATCCTGCGCACGGGCCTGCTCCATCCTTGGCCTGAGGGTTAACTTCTTACCCCGGAAGTGCAGCAACTGGGGGCAGAGCCCCACGTCACAGGTGGGGGCGCGGGTGTGTCCTGCTCTCCAGACCCCTCTGGGTCACACGGTCACGTGTGCGCTCACCCAAAAAATCCGATGGAAAAGTTAATCAACAATCAGCAGGTTGTGAGTATGTCATTCACGTCAGAGAAGTGAGCTGTAATATTTCTGTAAAAACCAACCTGCTCTTTTTCAGGGCCATCACCTGTGTTCACAGGGACGGAAGGGTTTTAACAAGGGGATGACACTGCTGTCGACTTCTGTTCAAAGTTTTTAGCTGTTTCTGAGCCCCGAAGTTCCGAGTGGATTTCTCATTCCGTGCTTCAGACCCCAAAATCATGGCTGCACGTGTTCTTCTTTACCTAAAATACACCTGTCAACGCACCAAGACATCACCTGTTCTGTACATTTTAAAAATATGTTTTTTATTTAGCTTTTAAAGCACTTCTAATTTATTTTCATATGTTACATTTTTCCTAATGATTCTAAAAAGGTGAAAAAATGGAATTCACTTGTGTAAGTTAGAAATGTTGAAGGAATTATTAACTTCATTTTAAAGAATGGTAAAGAAAGAAAATACATTCATAAAAACTATGTTTAAATGAGGCAGCTGCTTCTCGGGAAATGTATTTATGTGCTGCAATGAAGCAAGCACGTGGAGTTAGTTACAAAAGAATCACCTTGATTGATCCCTGTGCCCCCTTAGAAGTGTGCCCAGGAGGTGGGGGGCCCTCCCTGCCCTGTTGGGACCCGGCTGGGTGGGGCTCCAGGCGACTGCCCTGCCCACCCACGCGTCCCCCACCCCACAGTCCCTCAGTCCCCTGCCCCCAGCACTGGCCTCTGCCACCGGTACAGCCCTGCCAAGGTGTTCACAGCTCAGCTTCTGCAGCTTTCGGTCCGACTGCTCGGACAGAACCGCCACGCTCCGAAATTATGAGATCTGTCGGGTCAGAGGAAGAGCCAGGACAGGCCACCCCTCAGACACCCCACGTGTCCACTGTCGCCCCGACGGTCAGGCGCCCATGTGTCCGGGCACGACCCTCTGCTTCCCTTGCTGACAAGTCCCGCGCACCGAGCTGCCCGGCGTCACTGAAAGAAGTAACTTGCGATAGAGCCAAATTCCTACACGAGCGGGTCACTGACAAACTTCTGTCCAGCAAACACGAAATAAACATGTTCCAGAAGGATTTCTGGCCCTCCCCCCGGAAATCCACAATAGGCCTTTGTAAACCACTTTGAGGAACATACCATGGCTCTGAATTGCTAAAAGCTGAAAGTCAGCTTACATGTCTGATTGTTCAACTTTAAGCCTCTGCATAAAGAATTATCACCACGATGCAAACAGTGTTGAAGGCCTTTCCCTGCGGTTGGCCCAGCGTTAGAATGCTGATAGGTTGGCGCTGGACTCACCGTGAGCACCTGCATGGCCTGGAAATAAGGAAAGGCTCAGGCAGCTCCGGGCGGTGGATGTGCCGTGTGAGCCGCCCACCAGAAAACATATGCTCAGCCCTGGAGGAAATTCCAGATCACAGAGATGGCGTCACTGCTTACTCCCAAACGTCACTTCACAGCTGAAGCCAGCCCAGCAGGAGGGCCAGACCTGCATGAGGGGAGGGAGAGCAGGCCCCTGACTCAGCTGTGTCAGGTGGGCGGATCCCACTTGCTTGCTTTCCTGCAGGAAGTGTGGGGATCTGACTGGCTTGGTGTGCCAGGACCCCTGCCTCAGCCTCCCTCCGTCCCTGCGGCTCAGGACTCACCCGCGCCCGCAGCTCCGTGGTGTCCTCGCTGTCGCAGCCGTAGTAGTCAGGAGCGTTGTCCGCCTCCTGCAAGTGTCCCTGGGCCCTCGCGCTCCTCCCCGTGTGACAGGAAGGGCAGAGGGCAGCATTGCCCATCTCAGCCTGCAGCTCCGGGTCAGTGGGCAGTCCTTGCCCCCTGGGCTCTGTCCAGGGCTCTGGGGGTTCACTAGCCAGGGCAGTGTGTGCAGACAGCCCCTGGCTCCCCGCTCAGAGCCCCTGTGTGCCCCTTACCGATTCTCCCCATCTGGCCGGCGGGCTGGTGTCAGGAGGCCTCAGAGCTGCAGGCCGCATGCAGTGACCACTTCCAATCCGGCTGCCTGGCTATTTTTACACCTACCCGGCCAGCTATGCATGTCAGGGGGAGGGGGCGGTGTTGTTTTGTTTTTCACCATGTGAGCGGCCTGCTCTACACATGGCTTCCAGCTCCTGCTGGCTGGCCTGTCTCTCAGGAGACGGCGCACGCCTTGGGCCCGCGCACCGCCCGCCCCATCCACTCACTTCACGCAGGGCACGGGCCTGCATGGCCTCGCCTCACTGGCAGCGGAGCCGGGGACAGTCGCCTCTCCGTCTGCTATAGCCCCGGGGCACCCACAGTCACCCTTTTGGCTTTAAAACCCCCTGTAAATGCAAGGGTGACATGGTCACTTCCCGCTGCACGGATGTCTTGGATTTGATAAAGTGCCCAGTTTCCATTTGTCATGGCTGTGCCATGTAAGAGCCACACATGAAACGTGGATTCATGCCTAATTCCTTTCAATTTCAAAGATTTGAAAACGGTTTCCCCAGCTTTGCCTACAAGAGTCACGGGTGGCTTTCAACACCACACACAGCCTCAGAGACCACGCTGCAGCCTGGCAGCCGTGACCCAGTCGGGACTGCGTCAGGGGCTGGGACGGGTCAGGCTCTCCTCCCCGTCAGGGTTTCCTGAGAAGCTTTGTCTGCGGTCATGCTACCCCAACGCCCCCTCACCTGTTAGGCTTTGTGGGTGCACATCTTCTCTTCCCAATGGGCTTTAAACTGCTCGTCTGCAGGGTCCAGACTTGGATTTTGTATCTTCCATCCACACATTATATGTTAAATAGTAAATGTTTAAGAAAGGCACTGAAGCAATTGTTTGTGGAAAACAAAATGTGGAAGATACTTAGAAACTGACCCATTACTCTTGATAGAACTCACTCTTCCAATTTGTCATTTTTTTTTAATTAAAACCGGCAGTTCTGAAGTAGGCTACCCTCCATGCCCCTCTAGTTTCCCCAGCACCGCCCTGGATTCCCCTGCTGTCCTGGGTGGCTCCTTGCGCCGGAGGCCGCCTGCCCACAGGATGACACTCCCTCACTAAACCCCGGCCCACACCCAGCCTCCGAGAGGCCCTACCAGTATTCAGCGATGGTACCTCTACCTTCCGGCTCTCAGTGAAGGCACCACTTTAAAAATTTATGACAGCGATGAGGGGGTGCGTGATTTCTCCAGTCATGATAAAAACAAACGCAACCTAAACATTTTGAATGTCAACGCTTCGGGGTCAGGGACAAGACTGGACCTGAAGGCCAGGTCTCTCCTGCTGCCTGAATTGCCTGTGTATAAACTGAACAGTGACTCCCTGCGGCCTGGGGACTTCTCGCCCAGAGGTCCACGTGCTGGTAGGAATTACTAAGCTACAACATGTACTGGCCGCTTGCAAACTGCTGTAAAAGAATATGTTTAACTCCCCCCTCCCCGCCCCCCGCCTTGGAGTTCTGTCTCATGGGCTGCGAGTGCTTGTTCATGAACACGCATCCACTGTGTTATGCAGGATGCACACCAAGACTTTGCCAGCTGTTGAAAGAGGTGCACCCCCCACACCACTTTTGGAATCTGTGAACTATTTTTAAAACACAGAAATTTAATATTCAACAGTCTGTAGCACAGAATCACGCTGCCTAAAAGCCAAAAGCAAACCCTAAACATCCCCTCTACTCTACAGAGCTGAGATCGGCAACTCGGCCATTACGCACGTGAAAGGAACACTCAACCTGCCAGATGAGAGATGTCTCAGGTGCTGGGTGCAGACAGTGGTCGCTGTCACAGTGGGCGTTGCCTCCTGACACCGTCACCCCCCGACCCCCGAAGCGAGCAGGTGCCCTGTCCCCTGACCTGTCCACTTTCACGGTCTCTTTCAAGTTCACCTTAAAACCCTCTTTCCCATGAAAGCCCCAGCTCCACCGAGGCTGGTCCCTGAGTCTGTGCCCCTTTGTGAGTAGGGGCAGACAAGGATCAGCCCCCGCTCCTGGTGCACAAGGGGCGGTCTCTCCCACTGACTTTCTCAGCTGTGAAGCACAGGCCACGGCGTCAACGTCCAGTAAACGATACAGAACAGCCCTGTAGAAGCACAGCCCACACACCAGTATCTGACCAGACCACGAGGGCCGCCCTTTCACACACGAATGGCAGCGGAGACGTTTGAGAACCCTCCAAGCGTGGCAGACCTCCGTCTTGTTTCCAGACTGCAGTGCACATCCCTTTTGGCCTTCCAAAAATATTAACAACATTTGGGGGCAATATTCCTAGTAAAGGATTTGTAGTGCTTTGTTAAAAATGAAAAAAAAAAAGGTTTGGAAATGAGACAGCGTCTGACCCCAAAAAGACAGGGTGGTGACTCTTGGAAGGAAGCCTCATTCCAAAGGGCTGCATCCAGCCTTCTTCCCCCTCTGCCTCCTCGTCAGCGGATCCCAGTCTCCCTGAGCAGGGGAACTTGCTGCTCCCGGAGTCAGACATGGACGCTGCGTCACCAGGTTCCCTGAGCAAGGCCTCGGTTTAGTGCCAGAATAAGGGGGCGCGGGAAACGCAAGTGCACACACCGGTGCCCTGTGACTGCCGGAATGTTCTACTCTTTGATGGACAGACTGCAATCATTAACTTGGATGACAGCACAGCTTCGAAACCAATACCGAGGAACAGTCCCACCGTCCGATGCTTGCTGTCAAATCAGGCCCAAGGGACAGAGGGGTCCAAACTTCCCTGGTTCTGCCTCCTTGTGGTTGACCAAGAGTGGCCACCAGCAAGCTTGTCACGGCCTCCTGGACACTGTGACCACCTGTGACCTACCATTCCATGACCAGAAGGCAAGGTGAGCGAGGACTGGGCCACCCCCTGCCTCACAAGGTGCCCGTGGCCGCTGAGATCTCTGCGGGCCTCTGGCGGTGCCGCCTCTGCCAGGGGGGAACAAAGTCTCTCTGTTCTCAGAAATGCTTCAAAGTCACTGGGCACATTACTCAGAAAGGAAACATCTGCAGGTTTGGCCACACCCAGAGCAGGACCCTTGAACTTGGTGCATGACTTAGGACGTGATGTGGCACATTTGCAGCGTCTTCCCAAACCCCCCACACCTGGACTGCTATTATCGCAGGGCATTGCTGCGTTTCAGATCCGATCAACGTCAAAAGCCAGGAAGGACCGAGAACAAAGTCCAGCTTCCCAGCTGAACCTTCCAGGGAAGTAGGCGCTGAAGTGCCTGGGACCGCAGACTGGAAAACTGGCCACAGTGGCTTTCAGTTTCACAGTGTAAAGGAGCGGCGATGACCACAGAACCACCCCTTAGAGGAGAAAGGACTGTCACTTCCATAACTCAACCCGCAGGGGAGCCAAAGAACGTCTGAGCTTGAAGTCCTGACCCAGGCCACCAACTAGCCTGTGGGTACGTGTGACCCCGACCCAGCCTGGGCTCCAGCTTTCCTTGTAAAATCAGGGGCTCGGCCTGGGTGACTGCCAGGTGCCTTCCAGCTCTGAGGTTTGTTACTTCTGTGAAACACAACTTGTTACCATCCAGGGCTGGCCGGTGTGGCTCAGTGGCCTGAGTGCTGACCTGTGAACCAAAGGGTCACTGGTTTGATTTCCGGTCAGGGCACATGCCTGGGTTCTGGGTCAGGTCCCCAGTAGTGGGGGTGCACGAGAGGCAACCACACACTGATGTTTCTCTCCCTCTCTTTTTTCCTCCCTTCACCTCTCTCTAAAAATAAATAAAATCTTTAAAACATATATACTTAAAAAAATAACTTGTTACCATTCAACCATATACCTGACGTGAGGCGGTACAACAGTTGAAGCTGACCATCTATTTAGTTCGTTACCACAGTTTGGGGGGGCAGGTAAGAGGTCCAGGTGTCCTGATCTAGGCCCCAATCCTGCGAGCTGCCACGTTCTCGGTGGCCCTCCGGGACCTCAGGAGGGGAGAGGAGGGACCACTGGACCAGTGACAACTCTGCTGGACGTGAGCCCACGCCCCTCCCCCAGGTGCTGCACCTTACAGCTGGACACCAGCTCTCACCTCCGGACAGACGGATGAGGACAGCCTTGTCCTGGCAGGACTGTGCGGACGAGAGTCTGCAAACCGACTGCACAAGCCAGCTGGGGCGTTCTGCTCCCTCAACTACTTCCCTTAATTTGTTCCTCAAGGCAAGTAGTATCACAGTAAAAAGACTGAAAAAATATTTTGCCAGAAGTCAGTCAAGTGGCAGATTGGGAAAAAAGTTTTGCTCAGAATCATGGGATTCATTTCTTCTCTCCTCTGAGTTGCCAGGTTGTTCAAGACGCCCCAGCACAGATGAAAGGGGTGAGGGACAGGGTGCTGCCACGTGCAGATCAGTTGGGGGGACACAACGTGTGGCTGACCTCTGAGCGCCCTTTGCAGGTCGTCATCAATGTGCAGGATGTGTGTGCCTGTCTGTGGCTGAGTTTAGAAATCTGCTCAGATGACAACACCCTCCCCTATAATTTAAGACTGATAATTCTGGACAGTGTATTTATCTGATGAAACTAACATTTCGCTGCCCCTGCTGTGTGCAAGTCTCCACGCCAACCACGTGGAACCAAGGACACATTCTTCTGACTCTGGGAATCACTGACCCGTGGAAACAAAACCGGGCGTTCCAGGCAACACGCTCTTCCCTGTGTTTGGTGCACTTACTGGAATTTTTCTGGCTGGGAGTTAAACAAGCATTGATTTTCACCAGTTGGATCTGTTATATAATTGATCGATCAGAGAGCTGTTGCATAATTTATAGATCGACACCAGATTCCGGGTGTTAACGTGCAGTGTGACTTTTCTGACTGAGGTCAGGGGAGGTGAGCGTTACATTGGCACTGTGCACAAACTAAGCCCAGCGCCCCGCCAGGCCCTTCGCGTGCTCCCAAACATCCGTTAGCCCCTTCGAGCTGACATCCCTCCAGCCCGCCTTCCCTGTGACGGCTGCCCACAACTTCACGTCTCATGGAGGATGCTGTGTGACAGCCAGGCTGACGACACAGGAAGCTTTCTGAAGGCCACCACACACCCCCGCCCCACGAAGTGGGTCCTCGATGAACACACGGGGGGCATCGAAGAGACTGAGGGTGTGCAAAGCAGCCTGGGGGTCGGCGACACCAGGCTCTGTCACATTCACTGGACGTGGAAACACCGTGTGAAGAAAACAATGAGCCGCTGTATGCTCCCGGAGCTTCTGAAGGGAGCTGTGTGTGCACAACACCCAGCAAGCGGGCAGGCCCTGCAGCCGGGCTGCCCACCGCTCCCTGTGCGGACAAGGCCAATGATAAAAATACGAAAGCAGAAAGGGGCCCCACTGCAACCTGGCCATGGCGGGTTTTTTCCAAAACTGAGGTCAGTCTTCAGTTCACTAAAGTTCTGGTAGGTTGCTGACAGAAGCCACCTGAATGAGCACACCTATCGATCAGCTATGGGAAGATCTCATGGCCGAAGCAGCCACCTTCTCCGAGGAGTCTCCACAGGAGACCAGGCAGGTGGGTGGGCCCCCTCTGCCCTGCGCAGTGCCCGCTGCCACTCCTGTCTCCGTCTGTCTGAGTCTTGCACACACCATGGCAGTCAGCACAGTGCTCAGCGCTCAGAAAGACCGATGAGAATTTCCGGTCCACCTCTCCAAAGAAGTCTAATTGTTAAGCCACAGGAAACCCACCACTGAGCTTGAAGGCACCACCCACGACAATTGTCGGTGACTAGAATTCACTGGGCCTGCCCGCACTTCTCAACCCTCACTCCACTGAGTATTCGGAGAACGCTTTCCTCTCGTGGTTCACAGGCATCACACGCATTTACAGTCTCGGCTCGTCCACTTACCCTCATGGTTCCAGAGAAATAGAAACTTTTCATCAACTTTTTGGGTTATGATATACAATATGAGGGTTTAATGTTTTTTTTCCCTCACCCAAGGACACGTTTATTGATTTTAGAGAGGGCACAGAGAGAGAGAAAGAGAAGAGAAACATCAATGTGAAAGAGAAACATCAATTGGTTGCCTCCCAAGCTCACCCCAACTGAGGACCAAACCCACAGCCTAGGCCTGTGCCCTGAACAGAATCAAACCCATGACCCTTGGGTCTGCAGGACAGCGCCCAGCCCACTGAGCCCCACTGGCCAGGGCCAGGGTTTACTGTTCTGATACATTTGTCATCACCAAAGGAATGTCTCCACTTGTAAAACAGAGCCCCACTGACGGTAATCACAGATGAGCACAAATGTTTTCATCTATCGGTCTCAAAGTACCTTAAAATAGTAATAAT
Organism: Macrotus californicus; assembly: GCA_007922815.1. Taxonomy (NCBI): domain Eukaryota; kingdom Metazoa; phylum Chordata; class Mammalia; order Chiroptera; family Phyllostomidae; genus Macrotus; species Macrotus californicus. Next base: position 1,063 of record VMDR010008770.1, on the reverse strand, counting down.
TTCCCAACAAAATAAACGTACATACACACATATCTGAAATGGAACAGGAGACAAATGTTTAAAATAAAAGCCAGGCTGTGGCCAGGCATTGATCAATCAAGAACGTATTCAAGTTCAGCCCTGGCTGGCAGTTCAGTGGACTGAGCACCAGCCTGCGAACCAAAGAATCGCTGGTTTGATTCCCAGTCAGGGCACATGCCTGGGTTGCGGGCCAGGTCCCCAGCAGGAGCGCCTAAGAGGCAACCACACGTGGATGTTTCTCGCCCTCTTTCTCTCCCTCCCTTCCCCTCTAAAAATAAATAAGTGAAAATCTTTAAAAAACAGAGAGAAGATATTCACATTCAAACTAAATATCTAATACTCGTTCAAACTGGAGCAGATACAGCATTTATCAAAACTGCCATTAAACCTGATTCACTGTGAGGTCAGTAACTGATTTCCTGAGAGGCGCTGACACTGAGTCCAGTCCCTGCAGCTCTGCCACGCTTACATCTGTGTGACTGGAAAATAGCATCGTTTGTTTAAAATCGCATGTTAAGCATACATTTGATCAAAAATTAACTACACTTATGAAAAAATAAGCTAAATTCAATCTCTTTCAAAAGCTGTGAAAACTTAGATTGGCAAAATAATTCTGAATTTCATTGTCCAACTGATAATTGGGTTCTACTGGGTTGGCCAAAAGGTTCGTTTGGTTTTTAAGTAGAAATAAAAGACAAATTTTTCATTTTCACCAATAACTTACTGAACAACAAACGTATTCACTGTTTTGTTCCACTACCTCCTGCCATCTTTTGGGCCACTTCGTGATCCATCTTCCCAAAACTTTTCATCTTTTCAGGTGTCTTTTGCAGTTTTCTAGGGAATTGAAATTTTTCTCCATTAAGAGAATTTTGTAAAGACTGAAATAAATGGAAATCGGAAGGTGCAGTGTCTGGTGAATACGGTGGATGAATCGGAACTTCCCAGCCAGGCTGTGACGGTTTCTGCCTGGTCTCCAGAGGAACGCGGGGTCGTGCCTTATCCTGATGGAAGATGTACGTATTCTGCTGACTGATTCCAG
>VMDR010008769.1:0-35518 GCA_007922815.1 Macrotus californicus | reverse complement strand
TATTCATTGATTTGAGAGAGAGAGGAAAGGGTGGCAGGGGTGAGAAGGAGATCTGTTGTTCCTCTCGCTCATGCATTTATTGCTTAGTTCTTGTATATGCCCCATCTGGGGATCGAACCTGAAACATTGGCATATCGGGATGATGCTCCAACCAACTGAGCAACCCAGCCAGGGCTAAAAGGCTAGCTATTAACAAGGAAATTTAGCACATGTAGAAGATAATTTAATGAACACTTTTAGAGTACCTGGCAGGCTGCTAAGTGCTGGGAATAAAAAAAGACCAGCAAGACATGGTCTTGCCCTTGAGAAGAGATGCCCCAGAAAATCAGCACACATGGCAGGCTTTATACAGCTCAGCGACAGAGAAATGTACAGAAATGGGAGCAGAGATGAAAGGCGTGTGCATGAGCTGGTTTGGAGGAATATGGAGGAATTAATTGGACAAAGAGGTGGAACATTGGGTAAAGATATGGCAGAGGGAGACAGTATGAAATATTTGAGTGGAGGGGAGTGTGTCTATAGGGGGCACTTGGAGGGTCAGGGCCCACTTCAACCAGAATCATCCGTTGAATCATGATTTCAGGAGATGGGTACCAGGAATCTGAATTTTAATAAGCTCTCTACTTATATTTGAAAAACATTCATGTATTGCCTCATTCTTTGTTTAATGGAGTCAGAGATCAAATTAGGAAGAGGCTGGGAATGCACCAGACTTCTGGGAGTTGGGAGAGTTTCCTACATTGCGCTGGGAGCTCGGGATGCGGGGCCAGTGGGCGGGGCGCCAGGCTGGAGGACAGATGTAGGACAGGTTGGAGAAAACACAGCAGGAAGGGAGGTAGGAGACTGTCAGAGGGAACGCAAAGCAAGCTTTACCTTCAGTCCCAGTTCTGTTAAGGGCCAACCCTGAAGCTCTCTCATCACAAATCAGGGAACAATAGTTCACTCTTTTGTGAATAAAGGCAGCAATTTTCTTCTCCTTTAGAAGGGGGAGACATCAATGCAAAGAAGCAAAAATGGTGATGACAAAAGCAACGATACAGTGAAAGATGAAATACAGTGATGCAACGTCTCTTTTCCTTCCTCTCAGTGACGTCAGTTGTCAGGGCACGTCCACATGGAAGGAGACCTGGACCAGCTGGGCTGCGCTGTGGTCTCAGCTCTACCTCGAAACCGTTCCACCTTTTCAATTCGCCTTCCTTTCTTCGTAAAAACAAAGGAACTGGACCGGGATGCTCTCTGAAGGGTCTTCCTACTTGTCCCCCTAGGATTCTACCTGCTATATTGAATTTTGCTGTGAAACATATTGAGCATAATCTAACTTTTCTTTTACATTAATTACTATGCTATTTGGTATCTCGGAGATGCTACGAGGGTTAGCAGAGCTGTCTGTCCCTACATTAAACGGCCCAGGCTGCTGTTTATTTTGAGTTCCTATCTCAGGCTCGCTCCTTCCACTTTGTAAAACAGTTTCCACCTCCTTCCTGGAGATCAGACGATCGGTTGTTTCTCCTTGCTGCTGTCACAGGGCTTGCCCTGAGCAGTCAAACCTCTTCCTTTCTAAATTGCTGCTTCTAACACTCGATGTTTGAATTGTTACAGCGAGTCTAGAATTAGGAGGATGTGGTCTTGGGAGGAAGACCTGAGGATCTCTTCTGTGAGGAAATTGCAGGGTGTGTAAGCACCAAGTATGAGAACCTGAGGACATTTTCTTGCTTGGAGGACTTTTGTGTTTTCATCCCCTGACGAGAGCTGACTTCACACATACAGGGCACGTTGCTCTTTTAGCACAGCATGAGGAAGGGATTAGGAGGCAACTGACTTCTCCCGTTTGGTGTAGGATCCACAGTTTTACCCAGTAGCTCTTATATGCTATGTGAGTGTCTTCTCTCCACCTGCTTTTGCCCCCTAACAATATAAAAGGATTATGAATGGAATTTTTTCAAGCAATACTTTTGCAGCAGACATCAATTTGCAAATGTAATTTAGAGAGCCAGTATTGTGGAGTTTGTGCAGTAAATATCCTCTTCTTAATATTTGATCTGCCAAGTCAAATTTTAAAATACTCTGTTCACCATCAGAACTGAATAGTCAAGACATCATTAGGTCTTAGGAAGGGACCAGCCCCTTTCTGTGCCCAGTGCAAGAAAGAGCATGTGAGGTGTCGGCCATTCATTTCCCAGGGTCCTACTTGGATCCTCAGGACTGGAGGCTGGGGGCGAGGGGGACAGTGAGAAAGTCAATTAGCCACTAACCATATAATACATTTCCTGCTCTCGGCAATCATTCTTTCGAAGACATTGTAAAGGGAATTTATAATATTTTTAACCTTTCTCATTTATTTGTATGCAAGAATCCAGGCTTGTAGTGGGCAGCAGAGAATATCCTAGTTGGCAGTGAAGCTCAGTGGTGAAAAGTGAGTGATTTCAACCCCAAATATCCTGCAAAATGTTGTGTCATTCAACTGTTTTCAAATACCTAGCATATAAGATAGACAAACTCAAGGGTATCTTTCCAGTCAATAAGAAATAAAAAAGACTGAAAGGGAAATCTTGACTTTTATCCTAGATTATGTAGTAACTGAGTGTCCAAGAACAAGTTGCATCACATTGGAAAAAGTGAGGGGCCAGTTAGGTAAGATTTAAGGTGCCTTCTAGAGCTCTCATTCTTTGGCTTCACAGATCGAGTCTGAGTCCCGGGGGAAGCTCCGTAGAAAAGCGTCAAACCAATGGCTTTGAACAAAGGGGCACTGCCTCCTCAGGCTTGAATCCTGGGAATCTGTAGGAGTGTCTATGATTCTGATGATAACCGTGGGTGCAAGCTGCATCAAATGGTAGAGGCCTGGACTGCTAGACATGCTGCAATGTGTGGGACTGTCCCACAGAGTGAAGCATTGTCCCATGTCTTACATGACTTCTAAAGGTGCCAGTGGACAATCAGGCAAGTAAAAACCCGTTTATTATTTCTGAGCCTGAATTTATCCTCATTTACATATTAACCCAAAGTATTTTTTCCATGGCTCTATTAATAGTGAATTTTCCAGGACTACAACAACTGGGTAAATTGAGGGAGAGTCATAATTTTTTTGTTTGAAATTTACCAAGAGTTGGTGGTTATTTTGGAAAAAGTACATTATACATAGCCACATGACTATGGCCTTTGAATACTGAACAGCACACCTACATGAGTGTGCATTTGTAGTGGTTGTGCTTGTGGTTCAACAGATGCCAGCAAACATCTGACGACTTCACTGGGTCTCCTACTAAATTTGTGCCCCAGCATTCACACATTGAAATAAGTATTTTTTATTAGAAATTGCTTTTCCTTCGTTTATATTTCATACTCAGGGCACATTATGTAAGCAGGCAACATTACCTCTAGTTCATATTTCACAATAGTAAAGGGAGCATAGTAATGTACTTATTACCTAAAGCTGATTTGGTGGACTGGGTGAAGAATCACTATTTTAAGGGAGAGATACAGTTATAAATAATCCTGACTCAATTTAGTAGGTATTCAAAAAGTTCATCCCCCAGAGTTACCTTCCTAATTGTATTTGCCCAGGCTAGTGTCAAAGACATTTTGCATTCCTTGGCTAGCCATCAAGTGATTGGAGAGGGAGAGGCACATTGATTCCAAAAGTATAACTGTGTAGCTGGAGAAAGTTAATATACAGTGCAACGTTGAGGTCCAGATAGACATCGGTGTGGGACTGCATCTTGCAGACCACATAACGGGAGTTTTCCCACTGGAGTTGTCCAGAGAGAGCAGGACTAGATCCTTGAGAAATATGGAGGATTCACTTCAGCAGGACTAGAGGAAATGAGTAATTTCTCATAGCTTGTAACTCTGATATCCTTTTCAATTACCCATTCTTTAAGTACATTATAAATGTATCCATGTTTTCATTTTGTTGTAAACCTAGTATTCTACTTCTATGCCCTAAACTATTTTTGATTAAATGGACACATTGCCAGCCTAAAAAGCAGTCAGATTTACACATTGAAAAGAGGATTGGATCAAGACACCAGGAGATTCCATACTTGAAATATTGTCTATGAACCATCTCTTGTGTACTCCAAGTGATGTATGATTTGAGGTTCAGAAAAAGTCAGTCCCTTTCGATGTGAATTCTTTCCAACTCAGAGAGCCTATGGCTCTATCATATATCAGCATAATAGATCAGCCTCAGGTTAAATACTCCCAAGAGCCTATGTGCATTGCTGAACTTTCCAACTGCGTCTGAGACAGTGCCACACAATTGAAGAATATCAGTACGTGCTTCTCCTCTAGTTTCATCCCTTCAGTCACAGCCTGCCCTGGCTCTCTACGACTCTCTTAGAACCAGGAGGCCAATATTCTCCAACCTAAGAGGATGTAAAGGAGAAAGACCCAGCTGAGAGCAGGCAAGTGGCAGAGAAGGGTTTCTTGACTCAAGAAATGTATTTCTCTCCACAGTCCAGCAAAGAAAGCCATTAGATAGATAACTACTTTTTAAAAGTATTCTTTCACCTGGAAAGATTTAATCTAGTGGTTATTCACACTTGAATGTTAATTTCTCTACCCAGATAAAGAGGTTTTCTCATTAACATGGAGTTTAGCTTATAGACCAATTTTCTAACCTACTTATCAACTAACTTACCAATTTCCTAACTCCTGACTTTCTAATTTCCTTCCTTTATGTGTTGCACATTGTTAAGTGCCTGCTAAATTGACCCTGGTAGTGAATACCAGAGACACAACGGTAAGTGAGGCATGTTTCCTGACTGTGAAGCATCCATGTTTCAATCAGGGAAGAGCTGAAAAAACAGATGATTCCACATGGCCAATTTTAATGCTACAGAACATTTATGAGGTGCTCTTAGAGCTCTGTGGGTCAGCTTGGTTCTTGGGAGTATGGGTCTTTGGTTGATGGGGGAGCAGAGAGGAAGGGGTGCAATTTTTGAGCTGCATCTTAAGCGTGAGCTGGGTTTTGCCAGGCAGAAAAAACATGAGAAAGGGCAGTTATAAGCAGATGAAAGGCTTAGCTGAATTGACACACAAAGGCCACTTTGGGGATTGAGGAAGATGAGTCTGCAGAGGTGGACTGGGAGTAGGTCATTGAGGGGGTGGGTCCTTTTGAACAGATGCGGGAATCTAGCTGAAAGGACTGGACAGTTTATCTACTTCTATAGTTTTAAACCTTTGTCTTGATTGTAAAAACCCCTTTGCACACAAAGTCTTATTTGGGAGCCTAGTACGTAAATAAGAAAAGGCAAGGTGGCTGTGTTTGAAGATGCGCAGGAGACCTGAGGCTGGCCTGTCCAGGATCTCCCTCATCCCACACTTTCCCCCAGGCCCTGACCCTCATCTGCGGATGCACAGGTTATACTGAGTATGGCATGGGGACAGGTGTCAACTGCTCTTTGGGTTTGATGTGACTGAGCCCCAGACTGAAGTTGCACATTCAATTAAATACAGAGCTGGGCTAGAATGGAGGTCTCCTTATATCCAGTCCTAGGAGCTTTGAATTCATTCCTTTATCCAAAAAATTTATAAGGTGCCATCTCTATGATTCTATGTTAGCTTTAAGGGGTTCTAAGATGAACAGGAAGAATACTATCCCCATTTTTGTGAGCCTTAGAGTCTAATGGAGCAGACAGACCAGAAAACCAACGATTATAATAGAACAAGAAAGGAGACATTGGTCGCAGGGGGTGGGAGGGAAATGCACAAGCTGCTTTAAGGAACGGCAAAATTGAGTTTTGAAGTAAAGTTTTCTGACAGCCAGGAGGACTGTTCAAAGGGGAAAAAAGTGTCAGGAGCTATGAGAGGGAGTGGTGGTGGGGGGGGCTGTCCAAGAAATCAATCAGCCAGCCCTGCATTTTCATTCAGCCCTCTAGGATAAGTAACATCTTGAATGTTGCTCGGAGTTCTTTCTCTGAGGGCCTTGCTTTGTGTGGTGGGCACAAGATGCAGGCATCGTGCCTGATGGGTTGTTTTGAACATACTGTATCTATAATACTTCATTCTGGGGAGGTAGGAAGGTTGGGGTGGGCTGATCTGGCAAATGGATGAGGTCACTGATTCCTCATTCATGAAGGCAGTTTCTCCGGAGTGTCCATTACCCATCATCTGTCAGACACAGGATGGAATCCGCGCTGGGCTACCCCAGTACAACTAACCACTTAGGCCCAAACATGTCTTTAAGAAAGTCCTCACCAAATATAGCACTGCTGAGATGGTGATTACCCATTTCCTTTTCATTTTCTTAGTTGTCTTAAAACATCTTTGTTCTGTTTATAAATTCACAGCAGGGCTAAGAAATGTCACATACATTGCTGTCATTGCTCGTGCTGCTTAAACGTAGATGGGAAGTAAGTAAAAGGAGAAATCACAGGACCTCAGAGAGTATGAATTCTCTCAGAAATGTTTGTTTTCTCAGTGACCCTGGATTCCCGATGGTGGGTGGTGAAGTACCCCAGTTCTTGCTGTCCTCCTTGAGAAGCAGGTTGCTATGTTCTGAGAATCATCTGTTCGCCCCCCATCCTATGCTGTGGGACACTGTGATCTGCACCCATGTCCTCTTCCCAGTGTTCTTGATAAGCCAAGAAAACTGTGGGTCTCTTTTTCAGGGAGTAATCCATCAGGCTCTCTCTCCCTCCCAGCTCCCTGCTACTGTCTCTTCTCCTTGAGCAACTTTGGCCACACACCTGTCAGCCAAGACCAGGCAATTTTTACAAATGTGCCTGGGAACACCTATGTCTCTTTGTGTCCAAGAAGAGACTTACACCTTTTCTGCCAAAGCAGGCCCCAGGTGGACAGGGAGAGCCTGTGTGTGGCGATTGGACGGCATCTTTAATTAGGGAGACTATGACATCATTAGTCCCTGGACTGGACAGGGCTCCAGTTGAAGTTGGGTGGTGAACAGAGAACTCGAAAATTCCCCAAACTGCAGCACCAGTATATCAACATATCGACAGGAGCGGAAAAGCTGTCCACATGGTTAGAGAAGTGACCCCTGAAACAGGTCAAGGAAGTTTAATAATTTGCTGATTAAATGTGACCAGACTATCTATGTACTCTCTTGTCTAGCTCTTCCTCTATAAAATTAGAGGTTATTGGAGGCCTGATGCCTGCTTCTACAATGTGATGAATTCAAGTATTATATTGTCTGGTCATGTTATTGTTTATTATCATCATTAGTGTACATTATTGTACTTTTTAAGGAACAGCATGATTTAGAAAATGATAATGAAGATGGTAATGATAATAGTAATAATGCTCATGTGGTTGCTTCCCACTAAAGAATCCACAGGGTTAGCTGTTCCCCAAGGCCTGTATGTGACCTCAGGGTAACATCAAAGCAGTCTTGGAGGGGAAAAGGCATGTTTCTTGGCACCTACCTGCACTAGGCCCTCATCTGGTGCTCAGGGAAGCTGTGAGGGAATGCTGAGGCCTCTATCTGCAGCCCCTCTTTGCTTTAGGAGAGGCAGTGAGGTACCATGGGAGCCACCCAGACTCTGAAGAGAGACCCTAAGAGTGGTTATGATGATTAGAGATCATGCACACAAACCATGTTGCCCAGGGCCTGGCACACAGTATGTGCTTAATAAATGGCAACCAAAATTATTACTAACTGTGGCCTTGAGCAAGATGTCCAGGTCGCTGAGCCTTAGTTTCCCCACGTGGAAAATGGTGATGGCCACTGCTGCTGTGCAGGCTGCTGTAGGTCTTCAGGAATTCAAGCACGATTCCTGGCATATCGCAGGCCCTCCTCCAGTGGGAGCTGTGGCTATTATTACACACGAGGAAAAGGAATCTTGGAGAGAATGACTTAGTCGTAGCTTCTGGAGTGTTCAGCCTTGGATGTGGGATAAAGAAGTAGGAAGTACTGCTGGCTGATGGTTTTAGAGATTCAGCGTCTGCAGGGATATCAGAAATTACCTACAGTCTAGACCAAACCCTTGTGTGCTCGATTCGCTTCTAAAACAGAACATGGAAAGGTTTCTCCCTAGATTTTAAATCTTTAGTCTGGAAACAACTTATTCCAAAAATCCAGTTAGAAATGGTGAGGTGAAGAGAAAGTTCCCATTTTCTTGCTCAAACTTTCTTTATGAGACCTACAGCCCCTCATCCAGATGACCCTCATAACTGGGCTAAAAAGGCTTTGCACAGAAAGCCAAGGAGAGTGGGGGTTGAAATGACAACCAGCAATTCTCTGCCACCCAAATATTTTGCAGCTCATCACTCTGCAGGGGTGGGCAGTGCCTCCATTCCTAAGCAGATGGAAGTGGCAACAACAGTGATGACAGATCTAAAAAGCTTCTGTGAGGTGACCGGGCCACCAACTCCTTGCCCTGAGAATTTAATGGACAGAGTTAAAGGTGAGCACCAGGAGAACACACCTGAGTCCTCCTGTGGTCTCCTCAACCCATCTGAGGAGCAGGTGGAACGAGTTTCCACAGGCATAGGATGCAGTCTCAGCTGATGTTCAGGAAGGTGAGACACAGCAAATCTTTTTTGGGCCTGGATCTGCTCTCTAAGGAGGACCTTCCCAGAGACATCAGAAACCCCTCACAAGAGGGGTGCCATCTTGACTTCTTTGCAAATTGGGCCAATTTTCAGGGAAGGTGGAGCAGGGCCAGAGACCCAGGATGGGAAGACTGAGGGAGAGAATCTTTCGGGTGCAGGGGTTTGGTTAGAGCTCCTCCTCCTAGTTCGTCTCCCTCCTTTGATACAGACACCTACCACTTTCACCTCCCTCCTCCCCCCTCTTCTACTCCATGGCCCTCAAAACTTAGAAGAATTCTATTGGGCATAAATACAGAATTTGTATTTTGAGGAAGGTTGCCACCTACTGGTCTATGAGGATGGAAGGACGGCGTGTGCTTGGTAAATGGTACTGTGCACAGTCCTTGTGTGCAACTGACAGGGATCTGCCGGTTGCTATCCTTCCTAAGATTCTCACCTAGGTGGTCCTGATGGGTTGTTTCCGAGTGAGTAGCCCCTGCCAAATGCAAAGGTGCTGGTATTTTAGCTGACTTCTCTGCAAGGTGACTCCAGTAAAGAGAACAGTGACTCCCTTAGATATGTTGGTGCCTTCATGAAAGAGGAATTCCTCCAAGGAAAATATCAGGTGCTCTTGGCCAGTCTGTAGTGTTGCCTGCTTTCATAGTGAAAAACATTCTGAGAAATGTCTGCAAAGGGGCAGGCATTCGTATCTATGGTTCACATATGAGAGAAATTCATTAGCTTGGTTATTTTCTTAAAAAGCCTAAGAAATTACAAGCTGGGGTATAAAGTTTCAAGATAAGCAAATATAGCCAAGAGCTATTAAATTCATTCCAAAATAAATTATCTACTGAAGTCCTGAAAGAGTTAATAGGATCTAACAATATGTTTGTGTGTATATATGTATATATACATATACATGTAAAGTTATACATATATGTATATACATTTTCAACTACTCTGCAAGGGATTTTTTTGGGGGGACCAGATCCATGAAAATGCCAGTGGTAAAGTCTAAATTTACTTTTCATGCATACAGCCACTCATGGTTGCTCAGTAAAGCACAGGCACAAGTTGTCTCCAAGATAAATGCATTCCTTGGGCTGTTAAATCAAAGATTCCTTCTATTGCTTGAGATTCTCTCTTCTCTTTGCAACTCTATTCTGTGAAATGCGGTGTCTGTCTACCCTACACCCCAGGAACTGCTGCTTCCAACCCATAGGCTGTCATAGCAGTGGCCTTTTCTGGGTATTTCTGAAGCTTGGGACACCAGGGCTTACGCCTTTGTTTCCGTGTGTAAGAAGCTGTTCTTCCTTCAGTTCTATTCCTACTCCTCTGCCCACCTTTTCTCTTTCTCCATTGTTGCTTCTTATTTCTTCTCTTTGACGGTATCCATTTAACAAAATTCGGCTCTTTCACACCTTTTGCTTTGGTGATTTCACCCCCTCACCAGGACCAGTGGAATTTGCCAGGAGCCCCCTGATTCCCTTGATGGTCATGGTCCCTTAGCACCAGCCTCTGAGACCTGGCAATGTGAGGAGGGGCACAAGTGTTCAGAGCAGGTGACCTGGCACATGCAAAACTTCTGAGCTGCCAAGGCCAGCTGGGCAGACTCTGTACAAAGTCTGCCTCGTACCAGTTGTCTGAGGCAAAGGCTGGCACTTGGCATAGCTTCTCTTTTAAGGGTTTCCATCCGCACTCCTGTCTCAAGTGGTCGTTCCATGGCCATCGCGCCTTACTCATCTCCAGCACCTGTTTGACTTTGCAGAGGTGAGGCTGCTTAAATATTGCTTGTTCAGAGACAGCGCTTTGTCATGGTAACCTGTTTAATGTCCTTATAGCACTAATCACAATTCGTAATTATTATATGCATTTATTTGCTTGTTTTCTGAGGCACAGCCTCTCTGTATGTTTTGAAGCACAGCACTTTTGAAGGGGGCTGTGCCATAGAGGTGGCAATTCCTCTTGGGCAAATATTTTCAGAAGTAAAAGCATACTCTTCACGCAAGGTTCATCTGGAGAAAGGGAGAGTAGGAGGCAGGTCTGCTGGGTCTTTTGCTAGGTGTGCACTGAGAAGCTTCAGAATCTGAACCAGGACTGCTCAACTGCATTAAGGACACATTCAGCCTTGTTAAGTTGGGTCCCTGGCCAGTAGTAGTGATAGGAGAATAATAATAACAGCAAAGACTACTGAGCATTTACTATGCACACCAGGTATACTAAGTGCTTTATATACAGAATCTTAATCTTATGAGATGGTTATGATGCATAGGCTGTTAATATTTTCATTTATAAATGACGAATCCAAGATTAGGTCAGGTTGTCAGGACTTCCCAATCTTTTCCATCTGACAGGACACCCCTAGATAATGATACTATTTGTATGGGTATGGGAAGGAAGTCATAAGTGCAAGGGGGTGAGGCTGCTCACAGGTAGAGTGGACGAGCTGGGCCCTCTGCCACCTCCCAGCTGCCCAGAGGGCTGAGGGATTAACACACTGGCACATCGGTAATTTTGGGGAAGCTCTAGGTTAAGTGAATTTCCCAAGTCACACAAGTAGTAAATGGCAGAGCAGGGCTCAGCTACAGGGAATAATTGCTACGTGAGGCTGGTGTGTGTGTGTGTGTGTGTTGTGAGGGAGTTGAGACATTGGATCTTTCTTTACAAATCTATCTCTTCCTAGATTTATTTAAACAACAACAACAACACCTAACTCATACAGGCAAATTCTTCATTTTGCAGAGGGAGAAACTGAAGTCAAGAGATGTGAACAACTTGCCCAAGGGTCCCGAGCTGTTGGGGAACAGAGCAGGACCTGGATCTGAGGTGTCCTGACTTCTGACCCAGGCCCTGTTGTCTGCTGTAGTGCTCACAGTTGTGGCACATGTGCCTGTCTTCTTTCTTTGCATCAACACCAAGCTCTTTGTCTGAGTTATTTCCTGTGTTCTGCAGCACCTCAGAGCTGGTGGCCAGTCCCTCCCACAGCCATGCTAGGTGCTCTTGGTCTGCGCTGTCCCCTCTACTAAGGGCTGCTGAAGATGTAAAAGAAGCCCAGGCTCTTCTGGGGTTTGCTGGAGGAAACTCATTTTCACAATCAGCAATTTGAGAAACTTTCAAGTTTCTATTATATAAAATATCCTCACCTTCTCTGAACTGGTAACTGACATCCTTCCTACAGGGCTGTCAATCAGCCTGTATAGAAGAGCTACACGCACTTCACAACACCCTTCCTACTGCTAACAGGTGACAGAAAGGTGACAGAGCTTAGAAGTCATTTTCGTGACCTGGGTTATAGAAGTTTTGAGCTAAAAAAATGCTCTTCTAATCAATAGAATACAGTGAGCAATGGGTTTTTTTTTTTTGAAACCCCAGTAAGAGTGAAAGTTTCCTTGACTCATTTGATTCTCTTTGGTTACTTTTTGAATTTTGGGGTATGTGCCTACATGAAGCAGCTTAGGGGTAACAGTTTCTGGAGCCAGACAGAATTCAGCTTAGACTCGGCCTTGAACACTGACTGCCTTGTGGCCCCAGACAAGTCACCAAATCTCTCTGAGCCTTAGTTTTGACATCTATAAAAAGAATATAATAATGGCACTTATTTTGTAGAATTTGTTGGGAGGATTATGCAACTGGCATTTAGCTAGTGCCAGGAGCATTATAAGTCTTCAGCGATTTAGCTTTTGAGATTCACTGTAAAATGAAAACACTAATATCTATCTAGCAGGGGGGTTGGGAGGATTAAATGAAGTGATATATGCATAGTACTTGCCTAATAATAATAAAAACAATAGTAATGATCACAATGCCTAGTATTTATTGAGTGTTTAATAAGTTAGAATGTCTAGGAGACTTTACAAATATCAGGAGTAGCTGTAATCATTATTGAAGTTTCAACATGTGGCCGTGTATTTGAACACTGTTTTGGAGTTTTCATCTTCCAGAGGCTTGAAGACTGGTGTGCATTTGCTTGTCTTTGCCCTCCTTCCCCACCCCCTCAATGTTGCTCCTCTTCCATCTCCCGGTATGGTTGACAGCGGTTCTCAGATATGTTTGGAGGGACAAATCAATGCAAGTTTGTGGAATGAATAAATGACCTTAGATCAGTGAGAAGGGGTTGCACAAGAACCGATCTCCTGACGTTCACCTCTCAAGTCTGGTTTCAGTTTAAGGAAGGGAAAATGGTTTGCTCTTAAAAACAAAACAAAGAAACTCACCAGGCCAACTAAACAGATCCTGAATCTTTAGAAATCTTCCTTAGTCATGAAAATCCAACCTGAGATGAATGCTGGAGTGGGGAGACTCTGCTTAAACTTTACAAAGGTCCCCAGCCCCAGCCCAAGGAGAACATTGGGAGCCTCACCTGTGGGAAAGGCATCTGCTTGATAGAGTTCTGCTCCCCTTGCCACCTCCCCAGGGACTCAGTTACCATGCGTTCACCTGCTGGCGAATCAGAGATGCTAAAGAGCAAATGAGGATGGCAGGAAATATGAATTATAAGCCCTAGTGCTAAACCATACACTAAGAGGGCCAAGAAAAAGACTACTCGGTTTGATGAACCTTTATTGCCTTTTAGGCCCTTCTTATTGATGGCAATTTATTAATCCACATCTAATGAGAAATATTGGCTTCAAAGGTCTCAGGGGCAGCTTGCTGAAATGGAAGACCTAAATCCTACAGACTTAGATTTCACTTCTGGCTCTACAGCGAAATCTCTGCCTGTCTCTCAGGAAGTTACTTTAACCTCCGATTGTTTGGCTCTTCATCTGAGGACAGAACTAAAATCGCCCCTCCCTCCACTGTGTTGGTGACACAGACAGCAGGTGCTACATGAAAGCACCGTCTGCAGTGTCCTGCATGCAAAGGTTAGTTTACTACCCCTCTGGGTGTTCTGTGAGGGTCCTCTCTCTATACTGGAGTTTCCTGTTTCTACTTTCACTTTCTGTCACCAGAATGGTGTTGTGGATCCATTATTCTAATGACATTATTTCAAAAACATTCTTGTTTACTATGAGTCTTTTCTCAACTAAAAAGAGTACTTATCTTTTTTCCTTCAGCCTCCTTCATCCACCCATGGTCAAATCCTCTCCATCTTAGGCTTCTTTCTATCCACTGTTAGGGCCTAGCACTTCATAATCTGTTGTTTGTGCAGTATGCATACAACCAGTTTCTTCACCTCTCTTCTCTCCCCACTGTCACTAAAATACAGATCTGGTCATGCCACTGAACTTCTCAGCACCTACACAATGATATATAATCTTGATTTGGTCCCCAAGTCCCTCCCCTAAGAACCTATTTTGCTTGGTGAATTATCTTGGACTACTTTGTTTGGGAGATCATAGTCTTTGAAAAATGACCAGAATGAACTTGGACGGGATAGAGATAAGCAAACTGCTCTGGATAAGATAGGGAAAGAGTCTTAGGGCTCGACAGTGAGCAGGCTAAGGAGTATGAAGGGAAAAGGCTGCCTATCAATGGGGCTGGAGGCTGGAGCCAAGAAGAGAGGGTTGGTGGAAATTCTCTAAATGCAGGAGGAATTGGGGTGTCCTATATTTAACTGTAAGCTTAGTGGCTGCTGGAATGGACTGCATTATATCTCTCATCTCTGGCCCAAACTTTCCACAAAGTCCGTTGTTCATGCAACATTGCCTTGTTGATACTTTGGGGAGGAGAGTTGGGGTGTCATCTAGTTGGATGAAGAGGTGAAGAAAGGGGCATTGGGAAGTGAAGTGCAGAGTGGAGACAGAGACTCCATGCAAGTGGAGATTCAGGGTTGGAAAAAGTAGGAGAAAGGTAAGACTCACAACTCCCTAGGTTTATTAAAGGGGCTCTAGATCTTCTAATTGTGCATTACTGGGAATCAGAACCAATTTTACTTAAATATTTCAGGACAAACTGACCTCAGCAAACTGGAGGGCTTAGAGGTTATGCATCCATTATGAATCTGGCAGAGACAGCCAGTTTTCCTTTCTTTCCCCATCAACAGAACCTCTCTAATACTGGGGTTGACATTATACCCAGTCAGAAGACTACAGTCTCAGCCTCACTTATGTGGCCAAGTGTCCAGGTTTTAGCCAATGTAAGTAGTAGTTACAGAAAGAAAAAAAAAACAACTCATGATAAATGTTCTTATAAAGGGGACAGAAATGGGGGAAGTGACCTGCCCCAACTTTCTGTTCTCTTTCCTGCCGCCTCGAACTCAGATGTACTGACTGGAGCTGCAGCAGCCATTTTGGCTCTCAAAGTCACCTTGAGCATGGAAGCCAAGCGTCTGGATGGCAGAGCAGAAAGACCAAATAGCTTGAGTCCCTGTGACTGTGGAGCCACACAGCAGCCTCCTCTCAGGTTTCTTTTATGTAAAGGATAATGAAAGTATCTCTCACTTTTAGTTCTTTATTTTATACAATTGAACCTAATCCGAATCTGCTAACACAGTAGCAGAACAGCAAAGTGATTAAGGAGTGGGCTCTGGAATCAGACTGCTTCACTCTGTCCCTTGTTCTGTCACCTCGAAAGCAAATTACCAAACTCTTCAGAAGCCTCCATTTTCTCGCCTTTAATATCAAGATAATAACACCACTTATCACATAGGGGTTTTTTGTGAGGATTAAGTAAAATAATGTGCTAAGCATTTAGAACTCTTTTAATACATAGTTATGTGTTCAACAAGTGGTAGCTATTGCTGCTACTATTACCCTTATTACTATTATTATTATTACCATAGTTACTTGTCAGGTTTGGTGTTCATCTGCATCAATAAGCAATGGGCCTTCCATGGTAGAGATAATTTGTCATTAATTTTTGGTACTGCCCCACGACTGGTGGTATATGGTGGGTACCTAACACATCTTTACTGAACTATAGCTTATTAGATTTTTGCCAACTGTTCCTTCTAAGTAGATGATAAAAATGACTGGCATTGTGCACTAGGCAGGGGACTGATGCTGTCTATGTGCTGTGTGCTATTTTATCCTTACCCAAACTGTGCGATACAAACCTGAAGGGTTATTGTAGAAAATGCATGAACCTAGGAGTCAGGTCTATATTCTTTCTGAGGTTCAATGTATTGATAGTAAAAGAAAACTGGAAATAAACTTAGGAAAAAAGTTAAACCAGCTGTCCTTTATATGAACTCCAGTTCGTAGGAGCCTCTTACGGAAGGTTGCTTTTGATGACCAGATGTCGTGGGCATGGTGGCTTTGCTCTGTGTTTCATCCCAGTCCATTGAATTAGAGAACCTCGTGAACCATCTTCCCTCTATCCATCAGTCTCCCAACAGAGCTGTAGGTGGTGACCAGGAAGAAAAATTATTTTTCCTCTTTAGTTTACTTCCTCTGGTATACACAAAAGGGCTTTTAGCTCTGGTAATGGGCATGGGGTCTGGTTGTGGTCTGCTGGGCTGTTAAAGGGTGGATCAAACCTTTTGGACAAAGGGCAAAGGTGACAGCACAAGCTGTTACCTCTGCAGTTTCCCTCCACTGGGACAGGCTGTGGGAAGTTACTGTGTGGGTGCTGGACTGGTAGGAGGAGCGTGGGAAGTTATTGTGACTTTGGGCTTGTCAAATTGTAGAGAGAGTCATTCTCTCTCCTAGTCAGTTTTGTTTCGTATTATAAGCTGGCCAGCCTTGGATGGGGAGTGAGGGCACTAGGCTAAGAAAATCTCTCGAGAATCTGCTGGCCGATAGTTTCTACCCTAACATATGTTTCCTCTTCTTGTAGGTCATGGCTGCAGAGAAGGTAGGTCCTGGTTTCTATAACAAAGTAGTCCTTAATCCTGGCTGTACATTTGAATTCTCTGGGGAATTAAAACAACAACAACAACAACAACAACAACAACAACAACAACAACAATCCAGGCTCTACCCCAGTCCAGTTGAATTAGAATCTCTGGGGATGGAGCCTGGGTATCAGTATTTTTAAAAATAAATAAACAGAAATTGAAAAAAAATTCAAAGATGAGCCACAAGCTGGGAGAAAATATCTGTGAGAACATATCTAAGAAAGGTCTTGTTTTCAGAATATATAGAGAACTTTAAAAGTTAGTAATAAAAAAATGAAGAACCCAATTAAAAAGTGAGCAAAAGATTTGAATAGACACTTCACTAAAGAAGCTATATGGATGGCAAATAAGTACCTAAAAAGATGCCCCAAATAATAGTAATTAGGGAAATGCTAGTCAAAACCACACTGAAATGCCACTAGATACTTTTTAAATGGCAAACAAACAAAACAGCCACAAAAAACAACACATGACAATTGTGAGTGCTGACAAGGGACAGAGCAGCTTCAGCTCTTATGTACAGCTGGAGAGAATGGGAAAGATGCCGCCACTTTGGAAGGACATCTGGCAGGTTACTATGAAGTTATACATACACTTACCACAAGACCCAGAAATACCACTTCTAGGTATTTACTCGAAGGAAATGGCAACTGTGTTCACACAATAACCTGCACATAAATACTCATAACAGCTTTATTCATAATGGTCCCAGACTGGAGACAACTGAACCACCATTCAACTGGTAAATGGATAAGCACGCTGTGGTGCAGCCATACAGTGAGACATTACTCAGAAGTAAAATGGAACAGCCCGCTGATACAAACAATGTAAATTTGTATTGCATCATGCTAAGTAAAAGAAACCAAACTCAGAAGCTTACATACGGAATGATTCCATTTATATGACATTCTGGAAAAAGCAAAAATGTAGGGACAGAGGAGATCAGTGGCTGCCAGGGGTTTGAATGGGAGGAGAGGAAACCTACAGAGAGGAAACATGAAAGAATCACTTGAGGGTGATGGAGCTCTTGTGTGTCTTGACTATGGTGGAGGTTACATAATTGTATGGGTTGGTTAAACTCATAGAATTGTACATTTAAAAGGGTAAATTTTACTGTATGTAATTATTATTCAATAAAGCTGACTACCCCCTTCCCCAATCCATTACTGAGAAAAAAAAATTCTTCAAGAGATTTAAATTCATAGTCAGGGTTGAAAGATATTGTTGGCACAAAAAAATTTGAATCCAGGTTTGAAATTTGAAAACAAAATTTAGGTTTTGTTATTTAGGTTTCAATTTCTTTATATGTAAAACTAGAGACAATAAAACCTACCTTGAGGAGACATGAGTTTTAAATGTGATAATATATGGTGAGCTCCTAATACAGGGTTCAACACACAATAGAAATAGACACTTGTTTAGTGCTATGTGTCAGGCATTGTACCATGCATCTCATTTAGTCCTCAAAACTTTATGAATCAGGTATTATTATGACCATTTTCAAAGTGGAGAAACTGAGGTTCAGAGAAGCTTTGGAACTTGCTCAAGTTTTCATAGGTAGTCAGTGGCTGAGCCAGGTTCCAAGTTTAAAATTAACATGACTAATTACTGTGCCACTTATGAAATCTTAATTTCAAACACTGCACTTTCCAACGTCACTTCTACCCTCTAGCACACTTCTTCAATGTTTTTATTTCAGTGATTTTTTCGAACTCATTGAGAGCACCAACTTTCACTGACCTCAACACTTTGGAATCAACTCTACCCTTGTGTTCTTAGAGAGAGAGAGAACTAGATACCTTTGGAATATGTTGAATTGAGGTGTGTCTGGGACATCCAGATGGAAATGTTTGATAGGCAGTGTGAAGCTCGGAGGACTCGTACATGGCTGAGACATGAATTGATATGAGCATGAGGATATTGATGACGATTGAAAGCATGAGAGAGGACATAATCACCTTGGAGGGAGCATAGAGTGGGAAACAGCAACATTTAGAGAAAAAGTAGAGAAAGGGAAGTCATGAAGGAGAAAGAGAAGAAGTGATCAGAGAGGTATAAGAACTTCATATTCTCACACAAAGTCAAGAGAAGATTAAATGTCCCAAGACAGATGGCATGACTTTGTCAAATACAACAGAGTTCCAATAAGATAAGTGCAGAAAAATATCAGTAAGACTTGGCAAAGGGCATACCATTGGTGACCTCAGTAAGTTTGGTTTCATTGGATAGTCGGGGCAGATGTCAGAAAGCAGTGGGTTGAGGAATGAATCAGAGGTAAGAGACACCAATGAGTATTCTTGAGGAGTTTGAATGATTAGGAGAGGAGGAAGATTGGAAGGTGCTAGAGGAGAATGTGGTCCTAGGAAGAATTATATCTTAGGATGAGAGAGACATGACTTGGGGAGGAAGCCAGCTGAAGAGAGGCTGAAGGCACAATTGGAGAGGGGGATTGTTGAGAGTATGAAAGGGTAAGGTTAAGGGCTCAAAGAACTGACTTGAAAGTGAGGACATTCTACCCTCTGAAACCGGAGGAAAGGTGGCATGTGTGGGCGACAATATGGGGATATAGTTGGTGGTACAATATTTAAGGAGCTCATGGCAGGTCTCTTGAAGGAATTAAGGTTGTCTGCTCCAAGTGAAGAGATGTAAATTGAGCAGGGCTTATGAAGAACAATGAAAGTGTAGAAAAATCATTGAGAAGATTTGACAAAGGGCAAGTGAAAGAACTCGTGGACCCAGCAAAGGGAGGCCAGAGACCTTTGTCATTTGTTCCTATGTGAAATTGAATGATGTTTCCCAAGAGCTCTTGGTCACCCAGGTGCAGATTTGAGAAAGAAGACTCTGGGATAGATTTTACTGAGTCATTTCAGAGGCTGGATGATGGACAGGGAGTCAAAGGGGTTTAGGAGCAAGCCTAGTAGGGGAATGAGCTATGGTCAGAGGTCAGAGAGCGGGGTTGTAGTTTAAGGTTCTTGAGGCAAAACCATTCTAGATGATGACAATACCAGGGTGTATCCACAAGAGTGGTGGCTGATGTGGCACCAGAGGAGGGGAGGGTCATGGGCATAACACTGCCTAGTTATGGCCAGGCTGTGGTGGTGGATGGGTTTATCCACCTGGATATCCCAGTTGCCTGGGATTACAGCAGAAGCTGGGCTGGAGAGGAAGAGTGTGAGGAGTGACTGGGAAGTGAGGAGATCAGAATAAGTAAGTGTCATGGGCCAGGGGGCAGGAGGATCAGGAAGATGAGTTTTCATGGATGTTTGTCACTGACAGGCATTTCGCCAAGATCTTTGCACATATTTTCACATTTACTCTTCATAACACCACCACCAGTTCAGCTCTATTATTATCCCCATTTTGCAGATGAGAAAAACAGAACTGAGAACTTTGAGAGGTTCAGTAACTTTCTGAAGACCACACATCGAGGCAGCAGTGGAGCTTTGATGTGATGGAGGAAGAACAGGGATCTGGAAGGGGCAGTGGAAGCAGATCCTCCTGACCTTGTGAGTGGGCGAGGAGTGTGGGAATGGCATCCCCCCCAGATTGGGTGGCAGGGAAATGGTGTCCTAGGGTCCAGCCAGCTTTTATTTCCAGCCAGAAGGAGAAAAGGACCCCATGATATGATTATTGTGATATGGAGAAGCTGTCAAGGGAGAGGCAATATGGGCTGATGCTATGGGAGTGGAAAGAAGATAGTGGGGGGGGAAATTTCTTTGTTTACTGACAAAGGATAATAGAGTGAGAGGCCTGGTTGAAGAAAGCTGCTATAAATATGTTAACTTTGGCCAAAGTTGTTTTGGTCCTGGCCCTGGCTGGGGCTCTAGGAGGATTCTGGCTGGCCTCAGCAGGGAAATGAATCAGTTACAAGGTATGGAGAAATGTTATGAATGTGGCCATATCTGGAGAAGGGGTGGGTCCCTGATTGGGGGAGAAGCAGGCTTTCCTTTTGGTGCACCAGTTACTGGGCAGCAGTACCAGAGCCTTCGGTGGAGCTAAAACCCAACTACCTAAAAACAAGTAAACTCTAGTCTGTAGCGTTTTCTGGTTTCTGTGTCATGAGTACTCCCACGATAACTGACTTCAGGTTGACCACATGACCTCACTAAATGCAAACTTGGGGGAAGGGCGCAGAATCAGGGCTTTTGGTGCGGTGCAGTACAACATGCACTGGTCCAATCTTAGACCCTGCTGAGCAACAGGAATGTCTAGGTTACTTAGCACCCAGGAGCACTGAGACGGGGGTAGGCTCCCAGAGCGCGACTGGGCCTTGTTCTGATTTCCGAATGTAGTGTGGCATCATGAAGAATAAGATGTGGGTGACTCGTTCATGGAATCACTATGATTTGGTGGACTGGGCCCCAACAGGATGGATCTAGAGGAGACTGTGCAGCCCGTATGAACTGTGCAGGACTCTTAGCCATCTGCCCTGTGCCGTCAGCAGGCCCCCGGGTTACATGTCTGCCTTTTGTCCTACCATGCCTGTCTGTTCTATGTGGTAACATTTTTGGATCTATAAATTTATGGTAAAAATCTGGTGCCTTCTCCCAAATAATTTCTTTGCCAAACAAGTTTGAAAATGATTGCCATCAAGTTAACAGAATTTTAATCATCCATGAAATTCATCTAGGTGAATAATTTATTTTCATCTATAAGAAAAAAATATCCCTTGTTCTGCAGGAAACTTAATTATTAAAACATTCATGCATATTAGAGAATGACTTTAGAAAGGAGATAGTGGTAAAATGAATAGGGAAGAGCCATGACTGAAAATAGATAAAATCAGCCTGGAAATATTTCTCTCATCAAATTGAAAGGGTGTCAAATACAAACCAGTGCACTTTCTGGTTGCATGTTCCTAGTCCGTGCATCCCATGTGCACAGACCATTTCATCTTGATCTACAATGTGAATGCAGACTTTCATGTGATGGCATGTATTAGCACACAGACCTCCCAAAGTAAGCTCTCATTCCTACATCTCATGAAACATTTGAAAAGACCATGACATTCATCCCTTCATGGGTTGAACCACATGATCTACCTCATGCTTTTGCATTATAACCATCAAGAAGCAGAATATTTTCCTTTTCCTTCTCGTTCAAGTTGACCTGGCATTCTGGGAAGGTACTGTACGGATCACAGCTCAAGAAAAGAGGAGGGAAAAGAAATGAGAAAGCCATTTCACAGATGATAAATGCTAGGTCCTGCTACCTCATTAAAAAGGAGATAATGAGTTTTATGATTCTTTCTCCAGGAAAGAGAAGGCGCTAGTTGAGCTACCTCTGGAGAATATCAGTCTGTGTGGCAGATGGTTCTTCGTGGGTCTCACAGTGGCTTTGTATTTCTAGCTTGGTTTCCTCCTGCTGAGGAGTTGCAGTACCAGTTTGAGGCTCATCAAATCCCAGTCATATCAGATTTGTTGACTTATTTTGCTACTCTTCCTAGCCTTGATTTATAATTTATATCCCAGCGATATTCACCATCCTCCCCTATAAAAGAATTGACCTATTTTTCAATGGAAGAGAAAGTTAAAATAAAAATGGAACCATTAGGACATGACAAGAGATAGGAAGCTGGGAGATGGCTGGGCACCAGAACAATTATTTGTATCCAGAAACCAATGAAAAGGGTAGCTACTACAGTTGAGTCAAAACTCTAGAATTGTGGGATGAATGGCAATAGGCCGGCAAGCATACTTTCCGCAGGCCTTCCGCTGCACAGAGACCCTTACCTGATAATATGGATGCAACAGCTGCAATGATGAAGGACACAATGACACCAGGTCCTGCCATTTCCTTGGCCACCAGGCCAGATACCACGTACATCCCAGTGCCCACGCAGCTGCCAACGCCAAGTGAGATGAGGTCCATGGTGGTGAGCACCTGGGCTAGCTTGGTGCCATGTGCTGTGGTGGCCCCTGTTCCCTCCAGCATGGACTCCACCGGTTTGGTGCGCAGGATTCTGGAGTGCATGGCGTACCAGGCTGCCCCCCACTGCACCCGCCGGGGGTCCAGGGAGGCCAGGAAGCCACTCATCCTGAGTGGCAGGGGTTCCGGTGAAGGTCAACTGATGGAAGAGGGCTATGGAAGCCTTAGTGAGTGTTTCTGGAGCTCATCTAGTGCACAGGGATCTCCCTTTTAGGAGAGGTCCAGAGGGACCCAAAGCAGCCTTCTCCTGGGCATGAATATCTGCAGGAAAAACACAAGAAGGGAGATGAGACTAAGTGGAGAACAAACCAAGACTCAGAGGCATACTGGGAGAATTGGCCTATCCTGTTTACTCACACACAGGAGCGTTGCACGTCCCTCCTTGTGTCCCCTCCACTCCTAAATGGCAGTCTATAGTTTGCTCTGTGTTGCATAGCTGTTCTGAAGAGGCTGGTCTGAGTCAGCACACTGCCACTTGCTTCTCTGGGACCTTGCCTGAGTTCCCTCACTTCTCTGTGCTTCAATTTCAATTGTACAATGGGGATAAGAAAGTCAGCCTAATGTTTATGTGAAGATTAAATTAGAGTGTGTCTGAAACAAGCTTAAGACAATACCTGGAACATGGAATGTGCTCATCTGTCCGAACTCTTAAGAATTTTTTTACCTGGCTTGGCCAAGATTTGGTCTGTGATTCTTGGGCATGTCCTTTGGGGACACAACATGCTCATTTTTTACATAAGGATGTAAAATTACCTCTAGGACTTGCTTTGGAACCTTGCTCTCAAATTAAATAAAAAATGTTTTTTTCTTTGTTGTACACACCCAAATATATTTCTAATGAGCATATTTTAGTCTAAGAACCAGAAAAATACAAATAAATACAAATCAAGATTAGTAAAACATGTCATAACTATTTTAAAATTTCTTAACATAATGAATGATGAGCAGAGCTCTAATTTATCCATCCTTATTCATACAGAGGATGTATGAATTAAGTAACCAATAGGTTCACCATTATGAATGAATAGCGTAATCAAAATTTTCACTTGACCTAGTGAAAAATGTTTTGAACATTTTCTTGCCCTCAATGACTGGGGATGGGAGAGCACTCCTGGCATTTGGTGGGTGGGCCCCAGACATGCTAAACATGTGGGAATATCTTATCAGACATTCTTGTAGGTGAAAATTCTGGTCATGATGATCTGAACCTAAAACCTAACTCTGTTTTACAGATAAATGCATAGATTTGGTGGGGGGGTGGTATTAATGCACAATTTCATTGAATTTTTCAGGAACACAACTATAAAATAAATTGAAGGAAGGTTGTAATTTCTTTAGAGGAGTTGTTTTCCATTTCCGAAAACCAGTCCCTGCCTCACCCCCCCCACCCCCCAGTAATGCCATACGGTACTGCATCTCCCATGCTGCACATGTGTAACAGCCTACCATTTGGAACTGGCCCACTTGCAGTATTTCTTCATATAGTACATGCATCTGACAGCCTCATTTGGACATGCCTGAGGGTTTACGTACTGAAATATGTTATCTAGAGGCAGGTTCTCCATGAGTTTTGCTTCGGGACATTAAAGAGGGGTGTGGTATTCACTTATTACAAAAGAGAGGTGTTGGGTCTGATAGAATTGAAAACTATTGTGTTAGATGATTTCAAAAGTTTTGTCAAGTTAAAAAATTATATGAAGCCACTTTCTTTGGAAGTCAGAAACACTATAAACTTCTGTAAAGGAAAATGTGAAGTATAGCTGAATATTGTACTATGCTGATAAGCCTAGGACATTTACATCTGTAATAAATACCAGCCCACATAATCTACCAGTATTAATGAATACCACTTAGTACTTAATGTAACACTTGTCTGCTTCTAAAGCTTTCGCAAACAGTACCTAATTAGGAGAATCATGTGAAATGTGGCAGTTTGGTTCACAGGAGTGGAGGGATGGCCCTACTGCTTAAATTTCTTCCCGGATCTGGCAGCATTGCTCCATGCTGGGTTGCAATCCTTGACCACACCTTGAAATGCCAGTCCAGTTCAATAGCCACTGTATATGCCGGAGTCATTTAAAAGCCTAGAGTGTCAGCAACATTCTTTTTTTTTTTTTTTTAATATTTCTACATTTGTGAGAAAATGTGTCACAGGGATACCAGGAAAGCTGCAAGAACGCCTCCTTTGCTTGAGCTCTTGAGCTCTTGTGGGGAATCTAATGTATTATCTGTTTAATTTCAGCTCAGCCAGCCTATACTGAACCTCCATTATGTACCAGATATGGTGTTAGGTTCAGGGATGCAGAGACGTGGTACCTGCTCTCACGGAGCTTCCCATCTAGAAAGGGAGGTAAGCCAAGTCACAACGCAAAGGAGAGCTTTGTTTTTGTTTTTCTGAAAAGCTTTTTCTCCTATTACAAAAGCATAGCATGACTTGCAGAAAAAATCAAACGATATGAACGATAACACTGAGTGAGGAAAGACAAGGCATGTAATACAATACACAGGTAGACAAATAGAACCAGATGGTTTCAGAGAGGGATAAGGGCTGTGTTATGTATTGAAGTGTGACCCTTCAAATTCATGTTGAAGCTCTAATGCACAGTACCTTAAAATGTGACCTTATTTGGAAATGGAGTTGTTGCAGAGGTAATTAGTTAAGATGAGGTCATGCTGGAATAGGGCGGGCACCCAACCAATATAACTGTCCTCATAAAGAGAGATTTGGACACAGAGCCACACACACAGAGAACAAAGTGTGAAGATGAAGGCAAAGGTCAGGGCTATATATCTGTGAACCATGGAACACCAAGGAGTTCTGGAAAAGTGCTGGAGGTTAGGAGAGAGCCACAGGACAGATCCTTCCTCACAGCCTGGGAAGGAACCAACCCTGCGGACACCTTGGTCTGGGACTTCCAGCCTCCAGAACCATGAGACCAATTTCTGTTGCTTACGCCACCCAGTTTGTCATTCTTTCCTATGGCAGCCTTAGCAAACGCATATAGGCTGCAGAGGGAATCAGACAGGGTGTTGAAGGGGCAAGGGGTTACAGGTAGGCTCCTGACCCTCAGGAGCCATAGTGACACTGGCTCCTGAGTGCCAGTCATGCCAAGTGTCACTCTTCCTGCAGGTGGTCCACAGTGGAAAATAGGAGCGGCTGTTCTGGGAACTGAGTGATCATGACTGGGACAGAGCGAGGAGGAAGAGCTGAGGCCGTGTGACAGCTTCACGTGTGTCCACTCATTTAATGCTTACAACAAATCTGCCTTTGCAGGTGAGGCAGTGGAGGCTGGGAGAGGTCTAGTCACTCCGTGGAAGTCACGGGCCCATAAAGTCAGAGCCAGTGCGTGGCTCCGGGATGTCCACTCACAGAGCTCAGGCCTTGCTTCTGGCTCCCCTGCTTAACGTGCACAGGGTCAAACGGCTGAGGCTCTCGAAAGCCAAGAGAAAGGGCTTGCGTTTACACTATACACAGTGTGAAGCCTTTGGAGGGTTTTTTTCTGGAGAGTGACATGACATGATTTACATTCTTAAAAGCTCATTGTAGCTGCTGTGTGAAGTTAACTGAGCCTGCGCAGCGGTCCCCAGCCTTTTTGGCACCAGGGACTGGTTTCGTGGAAGACAATTTTCCATGGACGGGGTGGGGCGGTGGAGGGAGAGGATAGGAGGTGGAAGAGCTTGGACGTAAGCTTTGCTCACCCGCTGCTCACCTCCTGCCGTGTGGCCCAGTTCCTACAGGCCGTGGACGGGTGCCGGTCTGTGCCTGGGGGTTGAGGACCCCTGAACTGAGGAATTATGCCCAACGATAAGTTGGTCCTAGGACAAGGTACAAGATGAGTGAGGTGTGCATCTGCTGCTGAGGGAAGCAGAGGGTCACTGTCCTCACTGCACAGTAGAATTTCCCAGGGATCTTTCAGAAACAGTGGTGCCTGGTCCCCACCCCAGAAACCCCAGTTTAACTGAGCTGCGGTGTGGCCTAGGTACAGGGATTTGTTAGAGCTCCCCAGGTGATTCTGGCAAGGCAGGGTTGGAGTCCACTGCCCTATACCACCAGGCATGGCTGAAGTGCTGGGTGTGGAAAACCAGATATCGCCTGTGATGCTGGATTTTATGTGTCAGCCTGACTGGAATTAGGGATGACAGATAGCTGGTAAAATGTTATTTGTGTGTGTGTGTGTGTGTGTGTGTGTGTGTGTGCATTTCTGGGAGAGATTAGTGTTAGAATTGGTAGGTTAAGGAGATGGCCCTCATCGGTGTGCGTGGGCATTGTCCAATCCATTGAAAAGAAAAATGCAGAGGAAGAGTGAATTCACTGATTCTGCTTGAGCTGAGACTCTGTCTTCTCTGCTTGGACATTGGTGTTCCTTGTTTCTTTTAAAGTCAGACTGGAACTTAATCACCGGTCCCACCTGATTCTTGGGCCTTCAGCCTCAGACTGAACTACAATGCAACACTGCCTTTCCTGGTTCTCCAGCCTGCAGACAGCTAATTGTGGGACTTCCTGGCCTCTGTAACATGGGAGCCAATGCCTATAATATATGACCTCATATATATCTGTGCACATGTGTAGCCTATTGGCTGTGTTTCTTTGGAGAACCCTAACACATTGCCGTTTTCCATGTCCAACAGATCTGTCCTGTTTCTCTTCCCAGGGCAGGCAGCTGGGCCTCTCAGCAGCTGTCTCCCGTTGGCAGTGACCATGGATGCCATGCTGCCTGGAGACAGCCTCTGGAACACTCGTCCTGATCAGCCTTCATCAGTAAGTATCACAGGGACACTGAACAATGAACCAGGCTGGTTGGAGAGGTGGTGGCTTCTATTTAATAGACAATTAGAAACCATGGTGGAAACACAGAGACTGGAGTAGAACAAAAGTTGAGGGTGGTGAGGATTCCTTTTCTGGCTCTGTTACCTCCATGTAATTCTCCTCAGGGCTTGCTTTACTGTTGCAAGCAGGGGCCTGGGGCATTTCCTGTCTCCGTTGGAAATCTACCGGAGGGAACAAAATGTACAAGAGGAAACATGCTCCTAAGTGACTATTGACAGCATCCATATTCATTATCCCCAGATTATGTTACTCAAAGATAGTTTTGGAAGCTCATTGCTGTTGTCTTTCCAAGATGAGCAATAAATGTGTGTTGTGCTTTCTCCAGCACTTTAATTCAAGTGTCTCAAAATACTTCACAGCTTTAACTCAGGAAGGCTTACAGGACCTCTGGGAGAAGAGAGTCATCATTGTGGTGTTTGCTGGGGTGCTGGAGGGTTCAGCAGGCTCCGAGTATAATGATGGTAAGAGCAGGTTTGGGTGAGGATGAAAATGATTAGGTTTAACGTTCGCTGAGGTAGGATTACCGAATTAGACTGGAGTCTGCCTTCGGAGGAGAGGAGAGGAGAGGAGAGGAGGGAGGAAACGAAGGGTAACAAAACAGTAAACAGCCCCAAATCATTCCTGCCTGATTTTGCAAATACACTGAGGGATTACTGAAATCCCTTTAGGACATTCCCTGTGAGTAATTGTCCAGCCTTTGCTGAAACATCTGGAGCAGCAGGGAACATTGGCTGGTAGAAGCAGGCTCTTCACACGGTTGGACAGTTATGGTCACTACAGAATTCTTCTAATCAGCATCCCCTGGCAAACCGAGGTTACAGTTAGTGTGAAAGATGCCCGGTTTGATGAGCTCCACCTGGTGACTCAGGGTCAGGGGGAGACTTCTGAGCCCCACCCCTGACTCCTGGGTCCTGGGACCCTGTGCTGACCCTTCTCCCCTCCAGCCTCACTGCTTTTCCTCTTCTGGGCTGAGCTTCTGGCTACTGGTTAAAGACAGAATTCGGTGGCCAGATTCCCTGGGTTCAAATCCTGGCTCTGCCCTTACTAGCTAAGTGACCTTGGGCCAAGCCTCTGATGCTTCAGTGTTGCCATCTATAAAATGGCATAATAAGGGTACCAAGCTCGCAGGGTGCTGGTAAGGAGCGAAAGAGGCAGTACACGTGAAGATTTCAGCACAGTGCCTGGCACGGTGTGCGTGAACGCCATGGGAGCCTCATCACGAACTGCCGTGCCCTGGCACCTGACCGGGTCTCGTGGTCCCCAGCGGCTGACACCCTCTCCACCTCCATAGGTAGCTCTCAGCGGACCCTTGGCCTGCTGCCCAGTCCTTATCCAGGGCTTTTCTCTGCTGAAACTCCTGCGCGTTTCTTCTGGCTGCAGACTGAACACCCTGGCACTTCCTTTGCAAGGGACTCATGCTTACCTTTCTCATGTTTGCAAAGAGTGGCTTTCTCCTTTCCTGTGTTTTGTGATCTAAAGGGGCATCTCAGCAGATTTGCTTGGGTCTTTGGGGGTTATATTCCTCTCATTCTTCTACACCCTTGACTTTTCTGCCCAAGATGTACACACACTGTCTGAAGGCTGGGCCATGGCGGTTCCCTTATTGTCAGCACCCTGTCCCTGAAAGCATGAACCCCTTCTGACCTTTATGCTTGTGACTCCCTCAGCCAGAGTTCTGATGGCTGAGTCTTGCCTGAGGTTCTTGCTTCTGTTGCTCCTCTAGTCCTTCCGAGCTTGCCAGCTACGGCCCTGTGTTTGCACCCCGACAGAGAATGTGCTTGTCTGTCAGGCACTGTGACTTTACACTGGTGGCCAGATACAGGTCAGATGTGTGCGAATCTCAGGGCCTGCCCGGCCCCAACAAAACGCTCTAGGAAATTGGATTGAGATCTGCATCCTGGCAACTCTCTCCTATTATCCCCAGTTTTGTTCTCTGTTTCTATATAGATTAAGGCTAGTCTGCTTATTGGAAAGTCTTCGTGTTTTTGAAAGCAATGAACATATCTCTTGGAGTCTTTATCTTTCCCAGACTAAACATCTGCAGTTTCTTCAGTGACCAGCAGTGTCTCACATGTTGGAGCTTCTAGATCAGTCACATTCTGTTTTGTCCTTCTCGGGCAGGCTGCAGTTTATCGTGCTTGACATTTTTGGACCGTGACAGAGTGGTTAGGAAGATGTCTGGTCCTGTGTGTGTGCACGTGCCTCCGAAATCACACAAGGTTGGTTCCTGATAAACTCACTCAGATATATAATTGGCTTAAAGACCAGGGTGTATGATATTTCAGATCTCTAATCTCCCCAGTTATATCTTTGTTAAGCGTTTGACAGATCAAACCCACCTCAAGTGTTTTTGGATCACTCACCATATTACTTAACAGTGTGCTAACCCATTTATATTTCTCTATCCGTTTATATTATATGGATATTATAAATACCCATTTATATTGTACATGGAATCTCCGATACAGCTGGCTTTGATTTGCTTGGAATGGCTCTAAAGGGGAGTTTGAATCTATGACAACTGAGTAGTTATGCAAAAGAGGTTGTACCAATTCAGCTTCCTTTTCAAAGCGTGCTGTTTCTCTTTCTGTGTCTAATAAGATGTTGAGTGCATTAATCAGCTTTTGCTACAGTAACAAACAATCTCAAATTTCAGTATGTCACAACAATGACATTTATCTTGCGCTGTGGTTCTGCTCCAGGCTGTGGACTGGCTTCGGGTCTTTTCGTCATTCTGGACTGTGAGTCTCCGTGTGTGCTCGTCCAGGGATTCAGGTTGGAGGAGCAGCCCCTACCTGATACTTGGTGCTCTCTCCCGCACAGGCCAGGAACAAGGGCTAGTGGAAATGTGCACTATGCCTCTTCTGCTTCTGCTTGGAAGTGGCATTTCCCCTGACTTTCCAATGGCTAAAGCAAGTTAAATGACCAAGCCCACAGTTAACGAATGGGGTGGGTCGCACACCCTTCCCGTAGAAGGCATTTTGGTCACGTGGCAAAAGGTAAGGTTGAATACTTTTCTTAAATGGATGATATGAATAACTGTGATGATTATATAGCTTATCTCATCAAGCCCGTGCTGTGCACTAGGCAAGACAATTACATTTTGTTTTGAGGCTTTTTTTTTTCTAGAATGAGCAGAAGTCTATGCGTCTGAGGTAATAACTTAAAGAGGCTCTGTTGTGTTTGCGCCTGTACTTCCACAGTTCATTCTGCAGAGATATAAATATTGGTTTCCTTTAACAACCAGTGTAAATCCAGAATTAATCTACCTCTGACACCAAGCAGTACAAAACAGTCAGCAGTCATTTTAAATTTATTTGCTTGAAATAAATAATTAAAAAGAAAAAACCTTGTGAGGATTGATTGTTACCTAGTCTGGGACAGTATTTCTGCTTACAGAAGTTTCCCATTCTGCCTCCCTGTTTGTTAACACTCCAGGGGGTGCGAATATCATCTGTGTGTTTATTTGGCAGAAACTGTTGTGAAAACACTTTCAAGAGAATGCCTGGCATCTACCTAGTGGAAGGAGTGAGGGAAGCTTGTTCAGAGATCTGGTTATTCAGCACTGAGATACCACCTTTGTCCTCCAACCCCCAGGCCAGGGAGGAAACCACAGCCTGCCACTTCCTTCCACTCTCTTCTCCCACTAGTGCAGGTCCAAGATCTCAGGCCCCTGCAGGGCGTCCTGTGTTATTCATTGCGCATTTAGTAATATTGACAACAACAACAAAAAGCCCCAGAGCCCAGTGAAAGGAAAACCACCCCATTCATCAGATTTCAATGGGAAGGCCCTTTTTTACAAGAGGCAAATCACTCAAGAAAATAATTTAACCTTTGCATGCCACTGTAAAAGATCTAAGAAATTCTATTAAATAAACCATTGCATGAAAGTATTTAATGAGTTCCTACTATGTGTTTAGTTCAATCATGGCTGTTGTGGCCATACCAGAAATACTGTCGGATAGAGAATGTCAGGAATTTAGACACAAGGGAGCTTCAGGGGATGTAAGTGGCCTCTGTTTGTCCCTGCAGATTCTCTCTCACTCACCTCCTAGCTATGTCCTGGGATGCTGCCCGGCATGGCCCGCATCCAAGGCTCCCTGGCCTTCTGGTTGGATTGGGCAATGGGAGGCACCAGCAGGCAATTGGGAGGGAGGCTCAGTGTTTATCTTCAGCTCCCCTCTGCTGGTCTCTGGGTTGCTGTGTCCGTCCACTAGAGGCCATGGCTCTGCCAGGTGGCCCTCTCCACACAGCCCTCTCTCTCTGAGTCCTGATTTCGCTTCTCTCCTTTTGCCCTTTCAGACAGTGTGCTGCCTCCAGAAATATACTGTGCCTCATGATTGCTCTACCTGCACCTTTGTATGGTATAGTTATTTGTATCACACTTTCTTCAAAACACGAGATTTGCATGGGCCATCTGCCTCCTGCTGGAATGCTGCTTGATCCATGGGGAAATCCTGGGGCTGGGGGGGATCTGGGACAAGCACCCACACTGCCCAGTCTACGGAGACGCTGGGGGTGCAGCACAGCACTGAGGCTTAGACTCTGACTCTGCCGTGTGACCTTGGGCGAATCTTAAAATCTCTGAGCTACAGTTTTCTCATCTGAAAAATGGGAGTAATGATAGTTACCTTGTAGAGTTGTCATGATTTAACAAGATGTGCTTGTGGATGTGATTTAGAAACTGCAAAGCAGCTCATCAGTGTAGGCATTGAAACAGTGACCGATGCCCCAAATGATGGCTGAGATACAGTGCGAGCCTTGGCGATGAACAAAAATGGACCAGAAGTGTTTACCCTGCTGGCCGTACCGTGGTAGGATAGCAAGCCATTCATGTTTGGAAAACCTCTGGACGGGAAGAATACTACAACGGTACTTTTTCTGGCTCACGCTTGGTTAGCCAGAAAGTTAGCCAGAACATATTTCCTAAGCACTCACTGCAGTTACCAGGAGTTCAACTGCAAACAAAAGTTATTGGGAAATAGGGTGAGCCCACAGGCCCTTCTAAGACACGTGCAGATCTTTAAGGTTAGCACTGCAAAAGGTGAGAGTGCCCGTCACGCAGGGAGCAAATGACAGTGAATCCAGAGACCTCAGGCATTGTCCTTAGCTTTGTGACAAGCTATTGGTAAGATCTTGAGTAGGCCACAGCTCACTGAGGATTCTGTTTTCTCTTTAAAAATATGATAATGACTTACGTTTTTAAGGCAACTCTACAGGTTACAAAGGGTAGTCATATGTGATGCCTAATTTTTTGCACAAAAATTCTTATCTCCCCACCTCAAGTGAGATCTGAGAGGCTATTCTGAAACACTGAAATCATGGGATGTTTGAGATCACCCACCATGACACCTTCATGTCACATGTAATTAATTTAAATGTTGCTCGCCCTCCACAAGCCAAGCTGTACCCACTTGGGCTGGATGCCGATCTCAGCATGTCATCGTACCCTGGAGAGAAACTCCAGCTGGACCTCTGACATACTGACGGGGGAGTACACTTTACTGAAGCCTTCCTGACAAAAATGGAGAAATGCTACCCTATACCACACAGAAGTCCCCTGTGGCTGCTGTAACAAATGATTACGAACTTAGTAGCATGAAATAATACAACATTATTATACAGTCCTGAGTCCGCAGGGCTAAGTGCCTTCAGGAGGCTATAAGGGCCAATCTGTTCCCTTGCCTTTTCCAGCTTCTGGAAATTAGAGGCCACCTGCATTCCTTGGCTTGTGGTCCCTTCTTCGTCTTCAAAGCCAGCAGCATAACATCTCTCTTCTCTGACCACCCGCCCCCTTCTTGGAATGGTCATTGTGACTATCTCAGGCCCAGCTATTTAATCCAGGAGAACCTCAAGACTTTTATCTTAGTCAACTCTGCATAGTCCTCTTTATCACGTGAGGTAACATACTCACAGGTTCTGGAGGTTAAGACAAGGACAGCTTTGGGCGTCATCACTCAGCCTGCATACCTACTAAGAACCACTCTTTAGACATAACTCCCTTTGTATTTCCATACTCTGTGGCAAACTTCCTCTCTCTTTTCTTTCTTTTCTTGAAAAAACTTGGCTCAGCTTTCTCCATACCTTCTCTCCAAAATTCTGTCCCTAATTAAAAACAAACAAATAAACAACACTCCCCACAACGGCTAACCCAAAGTATATCTCCCTGCTGTTCCTCAAGAATACCCTTTATAGAGTAACCCAGTCCTTGACCTTCAGAGGAGCAGCTCTGGAGTCCGAGCACTGAAGTGACCTATCCAAGGTCACACACCAGGTAATGGGAGGTCTGCTGCCCTCCACACCTTGCTCTTCTATTTTATTTCTTCTTTTCTTTTTTTCTTCTCCATAATGTCTCACAAAACAGCTAAATATACCCCTGAAGACAGGAGGCAAAATCGTGCTAGCCCTGTGAATTGTCTCTTCTCGTGTGAATCCATAAACCATCACAGACCGACAGAGAAGAGCTCAATAAGAGGGCCTTGCTGCTTCATGGCCAAGAAGGCGAACAGAGCTGCCTGCCTTTTCTATGTACAGTATCACTCTTGCGTCAGGCTTGGGGTGAGCCCCAGAGAAAATTAGGTATTTGCCTGGTTGTCTATGGGGTAGTGTTCCTTTAAAATATATTTTCCTCTTAGGAGCAGAGGGAAGGCACAAGGGTGTTTAAACATTCCTCAAAGCTCTTTCTAGTGACTTGGTCTCAAGGGGAATTTCTTCATCCCAGGAGTGTTCTGAGTGCTTTTCTTCCCAGAGCTAAGTAGCTGGCTTCCCCAGCATTGCTCAGGAAAATCCTTAAGTAGGTTCATCCCTGAAGCTACTCTCCCCGCATATGCTAGATAGAGCTGCCCGTGCGAGAGGCTCCCTCATGGACCAATAACTGCAGTTTGAACTCCTGACTTTTTGCCTTTGGGTTTGACTTCATATTCGAAACTGCTTTTATTTTCTCTGCTCACTGTGTCTTAACCCATATTCAAGGCCTCTTTTGAACTTTGGATTCAGTTATTCTGGTAATAGGCCACCTGCCTTTTTGAGATTCCTTCCACTGCCCTCACAAGATATTTCTACTATTCCTAAAGGGTCTGCATTTTAAGTCAGGTAATTTAAGTAGACCAAATTTTGATAATGGCCATTTTTATGTGATACAGCAATAAACAGATAAGTGGACACAATCTTAATTTTATTGATGTAGGTTATTATATATGCTGCATGAACTTTTGGTTCTCAGCAAAGCTTGACTCCATATAACCAGCCCCACTCTACTCTTGGTTCGTACTGTTCTCAACACACACCATCTGCTTTAATGAGTTCAGAGCACCTAGGAAATGTCTGGCACCTCGTGTGCAAGATGCAGAGACAAGAAAGAGGAAGAAGATGGCCTGTGCCCACTGGGAGCTCCTGGGCTGCCCAGGAAGACAGGCATGGCAATGAAGTGGTCATCCAGTGTGAGCCGGCAGGTCTCCCTACTCACCCACCATGATTTTACTTCTCAGCCTTTCTTTTTTGCTGTTTTTCTCACCTTGTTCCCCTCCCTATCATGAAGATATTAACATTTTCATGTTCTTTTGGGACTCAGTTCTGTCCCATCTGATGTTAAATGTGTGTTAACCACAGGGGCCTCCCTCCCTGTGGTTTCCCATGGGGCCCCCAACTCAGCATAAATTAAATTGCCGTGCCCAGACTGTTTCATGCTCATAGACCATGATCTCCTTAAAACCCTCCAAATGGTTTTGTATCACAAAGAAGATGAAATCCAGATTCCTTATCCCGGCCTAGAGCGCCCGACACATTCTGGTGTCTACTTCATCTCTGAGTTCATCTCCTGCCACCATTCCTCTTGGTTCAGCCACACTGACCCCCTTTCCATTCTTGAAACTCACTGAACTGTTCGTTATTTCAGGGACTTGGCACTTGTTTCCTCTGCCTGGAATCTCTTGCCCCGCGTCTTTGCACGGCTCTCTCCTCATGATTCTGGTCTCAGCAGACATGTCACCTCTGTGGAGGGAGACCTTTCTCCACCACCTGAGCTAAAAGTAACGTGGTCTTTCATCTTCCTCGCCCCATGTTCTTTCTCTATCTATCTATCTATCTATCTATCTATCTATCTATCTACCTACCTACCTACCTACCTATCATCTATCTATCTCCTATATTTTTGAGCAATTTATCTCCATTTGACCTTTATTTATATTTTTATTTTCTGTATCTTCCCTCCATAAACTCCTTGAAGGTAGGGATTTTGTCTGCCTCATTTTCTACTGAATTCCCAGTGATTACAGCAGGGACGGGCACACTGTATGTAATCATCAAATATTTGTAGGAAAAAAGATTCCTCCATAGAGCTAAAAAGAGTACTAGGTGTAAAATATTTCTTTATAAAGGCTATCAGTTACAATAGCAGTTTGTAATAATCCCTGCTATCTTGAGACATCTGTTACAATGTAATTTCTTGGTTAATTACTCTGTGCATAGAATCAAAAACACAAAACCTTAGAAATCAT
>VMDR010008768.1:0-35517 GCA_007922815.1 Macrotus californicus | reverse complement strand
CTTGCACAACCATGAAAAGGATCACAACTAACCTCAAAACAAAAAAAAATCCAGAACTGCCAGAAAATTGAACTGTATGGAAGTCCAACAACCAAGGATTTATTTTATTTTATTTTAAATTTTACTTATTTATTTTTAGAGAGACAGGAAGGGAGGTGGAAAGAGAGAAAGAGAAACATCAGTGTGTGGTTGACTCTCAAGTGCCCCCTACTGGGGACCTGGCCCACAACCCAGGTACGTGCCCTGACTGGGAATTGAACCAGCAACCTCTTGGCTCAAAGGCTGGCACTCAATCCACTGCGCCACACCAGCTGGGGTAACAACCAAGGATTTAAAGAAGCCATATTCACCCAGAAGGGTAGGAGGGGCATGGATGGGAAGCCTAGATGGAGAGGGGGTGTGTGGCGTCAGCGAGGAGTCCAGCAGAACAGCAGTCCCACATTGACATGTGGTGGATAAAATTGGGAGAGATACCTTGGGAGCAAGTGATCTCAGCCCCAGTCCAGACCACGCAACCCAGGGTTCCAGTGCCAGGAAAATAAAACTTCATAACTTCTGGCTGTAAAAACCAGTGGGGATTGGGGGAGCCGAAGAAACTGCTGGTCTCAGGCCTTTTAAAGGGCCCCATGATGCTAGAACCAGTGCAAACCCACCCACTCAGGGAACCACCACTGGGGCAGTAGCTAGAGGGGTACCAGTTGCATTCAGGAAGGGAGGGAAGTGACTGGAGATAGATAGGGCAAGTGCCGAGCAGACCTCAGCAACATTGTCCCCTCTCCGACCCCTCCCCCACATACAGAGCCACAAAGCAGTGAGGCTGGTTGCCCCCCCCCCCCGCCCCCCGCCCCAGCAAATATCTAAGGTTCCACCCCATATAACTTAACAGGTGCGCTAAGACAGGGAGTCAAAGCAGCTCTGCTAATACACAGAAATGACAGAGAGGCTGCCAAGTTGAGGACACAAAGAAATATGGCCCAAATGAAAGAATAGAACAAAACCCCAGTAAAAGAACAAAGTGAAATGAAGATAGCCAACCTATAAGATGTAGAGTTCAAGCCACTGGTGATAAGGATGCTTAGAGAACTTTCTGAATACAGCAAAAGTATAAGGGAAGAAATGAAGGTTACACTACACTAAGTGAAATAAAGAAAAATCCACAGGGAACCAACAGTGAAGGGTAGGAAGCCAGGGTTCAAATCAATGATTCAGAACATAAGGAAGATACAATCAACCAGAACAGAAGAAACAAACAAAAAAAGAGGATGGTATAAGCAGCCTCTGGGCTATCTCCAAAAGTGCCAACATCCAAATCATGGGGATGACAGAAGGAGAAGAGAAAGAGCAAGAAATCGAAATCTTATTTGAAAAAGAAATGAAAGGAAACTTCCCTAATTTGGTGAAATAAATAGACATACAAGTCCAGGAAGCACAGAGAGTCCCAAACAAGTTGGATCTAAAGAGGACCACATCAAGATACATCATAATTAAAATGCCAAAGGTTAAAGAGAAAGAGAGAGTCTTAAAAGCAGCAAGAGAAAATCAGAGAGTTACCTACAAAGGAGTTCCCAAACAACTGTCAGTTGATTTCTCAAAAGAAACTTTGTAGGCAAGAAGGGACTGGCAAGAAGTATTCAAAAGTGATGAAAAGCAATGTAGGCATCCAAGATTACTCTGTGCAGCAAAGCTATCATTTAGAATGGGAGGGCAGATAAAGTGCTTCTCAGATAAGGTCAAGTTCAAGGAGTTCATCATCACCAAGCCCTTATTATTTGTTAAAGGGACTTATTTAAGAAAAAAGGAAAGAGCAAAACTACGAACATTAAAATGACAACAAACACAACTATCAACAACTGAATCTAAAAAAACAAAAGCTAAGCAAACAACTAGAACAGGAACAGAATAATAGATATGGAGATCATTTGGAGGTTTATTGGTGAGGAGGGAGAAGGGGGAGAATGGGAATAAAGTTACAGGGACTAAGAAACATAATTGTAGGTACAAAATAGACGGGATGTTAAGAAAAAATATAGGAAATGGAGAAGCCAAAGGACTTACATGCATGACCCATGGACATGAACTAAGGTGGGGGGATTCCTGGAGGGGAGGAGAGTACCAGACAAGGAGCAAAGGAGGAAAAATTGGGACAGCCGTAATAGCATAATCCATAAAATATACTTAAAAAATTCATGTACAGCTTTTGACTCCCCCATGCTTACCTGCTGATGCCCTATTGGTATCCAGAGCCTTACTCATAAGAGTTCTTTAACGTATATGTTGCCTCTTATATGTACTATATACTACATTCTTACACCAACGTAAGCTAGAGAGAAGACAATATTACTAAGAAAATCATAAGGAAGAAAAAATACATTTATAGCACTGTACATATTTATTTTAAAAAATCCATATACAAGTGAACCTGTGCAGTTAAAACCTTTGTTGTTCAAAGGTCAACTGTATATGCCATGACCAAGTGGAGTTCATTCCAGGGATACAGGCTGGTTCAGTATTTGAAAATGTTGGTCAATATAATCTATCATAGTGGAAAAAAAAATCTCATGATCTGGAGATGTAAAGTGCAGCATAGGAAATAAAGTCAATGATATAGTAATAACTATGTATGATGCCAGTTGGGTACTGGAAATATGGGGGAAAGCACTTTGTAAGTGTATGATTGTCTAATCACTATGTTGTACACCTGAAACAAATATAAGATATTGAATGTAAGCTGTAATTGAAAAAATTAATAGTTTTTAAAAAGGAAGACAAAAAGTCTCATGATCATAGAGGTGATGTTGAAAAGTCAAATCATATTTCAGCTGTATCATCATCTGTCCTATGCTATCTTTCTGACAAAGTTTGAATTTGAAAGATTATTTTTAAATAGGAAAATTTAATAGGCATTGAAAAAGATTAAATAGGAATAAATGATAATTGCTAAAAATGGAATTTTATTAATGACTCATGAAATAAAAACTTGTTGAAGATAGTAAAAGAAGATATGGGTAAAGGTATTAATATCTGTTTTTCCAACTTTAAAAGGTGATAGTGAGGTTGCAGTGACATAATAAACAGATGTGAGGAGGAAATAATGATAATGTTTCTTTATCATTTCCCAGAATAGAACTTTGTGGCAGCTGGCCAACTGGTAAAGTCATGGATGGGTGATTACTCAAACTCTTCATTTCTAGCTTCACAAATCAAAAGGCAGGGGGTAAATTTCACCTGTTCTCAGCACTGTAAGGACCTGCCAGCAGTGTTCCTATAAGCTTTTGGGCTTTTTTAGTAATGGGTGCTTACCATGTTCCCTTTCACATTTCCTGGTTTACTTTCACACAATTTGTTTCTCAGCAAAAAGAGAAAAGGAATTGGAAATCAGAAAAGAATAGGATGAGAGAGTTCCGTTACAACAACCAAACCAGCTCTGGATGACATCAAATGCACACCCCATACATCTATAAGAGACTGTTCCACCCTTTTCTCATAACCACTCCATCTGCCTCTTACACAGGCTGCTTCTGGGTTTCATTTTAACCCTGGTGGTGACAGCAGTGGCATCATGGTGTTCTTCTCTGCCCTCTCCCCAGGCTGTCTTACATTAGATTTGTTAGTTATTTACAAGCACTGTACTGCTGAGGGAAAGACACAGCTCTTTAGAAACCCCAGCTCCCCGTTCCTTCCTGATTGCTGCGTCCTGGAGAGGGAAATGGGGAAGATCGATAAACTACTGGGAAAGTGTTGGCCTTGTCAGAAGCAGGACTTCCTTGATCCTTAATTTCCTGGTGTGTAGCCTGAACGGGGTGAATTCCTTTTGTCTCTAACATTTCTTCCAGGATCTGGTCTTGCCTGCTGCCCTTATGCACATGCACTGTTAGTTTTATCACAGAGACAAGTTCAGTCAGTTTTAGAGTGTCCAGTGCTAGACCTCTTCTCAAAGGCTCAGCAGGAGTGGAGAAGTGAGTTGCTGTTGTACACGAAAATCACCGTTGGGTATCCCATGATCTTAATCTTTAACACACTTTAATCTTCAAATGAAGGCATTTCTGTAAACAGTCTTGACAAATGTTCACTCACTCTGCTGGAGGCTCTTAACTTTGTGAAGCAGCCCATTCCACTTTTAGAATTTTGAGCTGAAGTTGGCTGCACTGAGAAGCCACTCACGGGTTCTGGTTGTGCCCTTCAGGCTCTCCAAGAACAAGACAAAGACTTCTCCTGAGGGCCCTGCCAGTGTTTGAAAATGAGCAGTCAGGTCACCCCAGGCATGACATCTCCAGTAGGGGCTTCCCTACATGAGCCAGCCACCTTCCCCACCCCATGGTGCCCACTCCATGAGTCTTGTCTTAAATAGATAATGGGGGAGGGGAAACAATGTCTGGGCACATGCCATCCTCTCATTTCCCATCTTTAGCTCTTGGTCAGTATCCTTATACAATGGGATTTTTATCTTTTGTTGAAGAATTAGCTTTATATGACAATGGTTGGTTTGTAAAATTCTGAGGGGTAATTCCAATCCACAGAGGAAGACAGTGTTTCTTGATTTAAAAAGGGACACTTAGACAATCGGGTGGTATGATTCAGAAAGCACTTGGCCAAGCGCCTCTGGCCAAGCTTGACCAAGCTTTGCACCTGAGCTGGCCTCAAGTTCTTGCCCTAGGTTATGGTAGGCTCCTGCTCAGATGGCAGCTCGCTGCTATTTTCATGCTGAACACAGGCCCAGGAAACTATAGGCTCACTCATGAGGCATACTTTGGAGGGAGGAGGTGGTTCCTGCCATGGGG
Organism: Macrotus californicus; assembly: GCA_007922815.1. Lineage (NCBI taxonomy): Eukaryota > Metazoa > Chordata > Mammalia > Chiroptera > Phyllostomidae > Macrotus > Macrotus californicus. The sequence continues at coordinate 30,739 of VMDR010008768.1, read as the reverse complement.
GGTATGGGAGGCATGGATAAGCTCACAGAGGGTAGGGCTTGTCCTAGGGCAGAGAGAGATAATGTGGTGTGGGAAGGAAACCCAACTCAGAGTTATAATCCTGTTCAGTTCCTAACTCACTTTGTATCACGGGAAGTGTCTGTCATCCATCCCCTTAGGTCATTTTCTTTGCACATGAAAATGAGCCTAGGTCAGTTTTGCCATCCTGAGTACAGTCAGGCTCCATTCAGCACACATTAAAGAGCACTTAACTCTGGCCGACTCTGTGCTAGGCTCGGAGGGTTCAATGGTGAGCAAAGACTTGTGATCCCCATCCTGGAAGTTACAGTCTAGCAGGAAGAAAGATGTTTGCCACATAATCACCCATGTGGTCGTTTTCTGTGAGAAGGTGTAATACCACAGTGCTATATCAGAGCCCATGAAAGGAAGCTGACTTGGAAGTATTGGAAGGAGAAGTGGCAACCGTGAGCAATGGGGGAGAGTCTGAGAATTCACCCACACACGGGAGAGAGAACCTTCCAGAAGGAGGGAGTAGAATAGTATGCTGATGGGATTGAACAGCTGGAGTAGCTCAAGCACAGAGCAAAGGGGAGTGAGGACAAAAGGAGGTGAAGAGATAGGGGCCAGGCTCATGAGACTCATCATGTATTTTCACTTTTACCCTCAGAATAAGGGGAAACTTTCACTCTGGATATATTGCAGAAACTGGACTAGAAATCCCTTTAAGTAGAGACTTTCATGAACGGGAGAAATATTCCATTTTTAAAATAATTAATTAATCAATTACATTTTATTGATTATGCTATTACAGTTGTCCCATCTTCCCCCCTGTCTGCCCTGCACACCCCTTCCCCCCCACACTCCCCCTCTTTAGTTCATGTTCATGGGTCATATATATGAGTTCTTTGGCTTCTACATTTCCTATACTATTCTTAACCTCCCCCTGTCTATCTTCTACCTACCATTTGTGCTTCTTATTCCCTGTACCTTTCCCCCTCTCTCCCCACCCACCACCCTGGTGATAACCCTCCGTGTGATCTCCATTTCTGTGATTCTGTTCTAGTTGTTTGCTTAGTTTGTTTTTGTTTCTGTTTTAGGTTCAGTTGTTAATAGCCGTGAGTTTGTTGTCATTTTACTGTTCCTATTTTTGATCTTCTTTTTCTTAGATAAGTCCCTTTAACATTTCATATAATAAGAGCTTGGTGATGATGAACTCCTTGAACTTGACCTTCTCTGGGAAGCACTTTATCTGCCCTTCCATTCTAAATGAAAGCTTTGCTGGATAGAGTAATTTTGGATGTAGTTCCTTGACTTTCATGACTTGGAATACTTCTTTCCAGCTCCTTCTTGCCTGTAAGGTTTCTTTTGAGAAATAAGCTGACAGTCTGATGGGCACTCCTTTGTAGGTTACTGTCTCCTTTTCTCTTGCTGCTTTTAAGATTCTCTCTTTATCTTTCATCTTGGCTAATGTAATTATGATGTGCTTTGGTGTGTTCCTCCTTGGGTCCAACTTCTTTGGGACTCCCTGAGCTTCCTGGACTTCCTGGAAGTCTATTTCCTTTGCCAGATTGGGGAAGTTCTCCTTTGTTATTTGTTCAAATAAGTTTTCAATTACTTTCTCTTCCTCTTCTCCTTCTGGCACCTCTATGATTCGGATATTGGAACGTTTCAAGACATCCTGGAGGTTCCTAAGCCTCTCCTCACTTTTTTGAATTCTTGTTTCTTCATTGTGTTGTGCTTGGATGTTTCTTTCTTTCTTCTGGTCCCCACCATTGATTTGAGTCCCATTTTTCTTCCCCTCACTGTTGGTTCCTTGTACATTTCCCTTATCGTAGCCTTCATTTGTTCATCTAATTTGTGACCAAATTCAACCAATTCTGAGCATTCTGATTACCAGTGTTTTGATCTGTACATCTGATAGGTTGGCTATCTCTTGGTCACTTAGTTGTATTTTTTCTGGAGCTTTGATCTGTTCTTTCATTTGGACCATTTTTGTTGTCTTGGCGTGCCTGTTATGTAGTAAGGAGGGGAGCCTTAGGTATTCACCATGGCGGGGCGGCCACATCGCTGCGTTGTGACACTGTTTGTGGGGGAGGGGTCTGAGAGGGAACAATGGTGGTTGCTCTGATCTCTGCCAGTTGTCAGTGACTTTCCGCGCTACCCACAGTCAAATTGGACCCCTCTGGTGCTGATTCCCGGGTGGGTGGGCTTGTGTACACTCTAGGATCCTGTGGGTCTCTCCAATGAGCTCTCTTGTGAGTCCAGGAGTTTCTCCCGCTGCCACCGCCTCAACCCCCACAGGAGCTTTCAATCAGAGGCTTTGATGCTTTATTTCCCCGCGCTGGAACTCTGGGTTGTGAGGTCTGTCTCGCTCCCCAGTTGTTCCTCCCAGTTTATCCTCATGAGGGAGTGGGACACCTGGTCCACAGCCACCACCTCTCCCGGCCAGCCGCACCTTTCCCCGATCCACCAGCCACCACCCCACTGCACAAGTCCTCTCCGCCCCTTCTACCGGTTTGGATGAATGATTCTTCTTTAATTTCTTGGTTGTCAGACTAACATACGGTTTGATTTTCTGTCAGTTCTGGTTGTTTTTTGTTTTAAAATCTGTTGTTGTCCTTCTTTTGGTTGTGCGAGGAGGCACAGTGTGTCTATCTACGCCTCCATCTTGGCCAGAAGTCCTGAATTTTTTTTTAGTAACCCCTATCTCAAATATAACCTCTTCTTCAATTATAAGTGTAGGCAACAAATTGCAATAGTTTTAGCTCTTACCTGGGACTTTGTCACCAAATATACCTGTCACCAGATCTTGTTATTTATAGCATGAAGAAGTGCATTTGTTACTATATCACAAATTAGTCTTCTAAAATGTTGATAACTTTTTCAGTGTAATTGGTTTTATTTGTAATCCTGTGTATTTTATGTATTTAAAAGAAATTCTTAGATATACACAAAAAAGGTGAATTTCTGATTTGACAAATGAGCAAGTAGGAATTCTGTTTTTATTAGAATGGGAGATCAGATAAGTAACCTGAGTAAGTCTCCCAATGGGAGCACATGCTGAATATGATGTTTTAAAATAGACTCTCTTTTTAGATGTATTCCTTAGATGATACAAAAGTAAGAATTCTGCAGAATCCCAAAATGAAGGGACAGCTGAGTATTGCCCAAAGACATTGGCAGAATTCTACAGAACATATGCTTCTCTCAAAAGGTGCCCCATGCTCAGGACAGGAGAGAAAGGGCAAGGCAGACTGTCTTGGAATACAGACTGAGCCCCCAAAGCCTCTCTTTTGATGAAGGGGCCAATGACAAACCCCATCACACTGAAGCAGCAATGAGCATGCTTTCTTTAAAACCCTCATTTGTGTGGGAGGGTATGGAGAGGGCACTCATGAGAATTTACCTACAAATTACCCTCACTAAACGCATTTTGAAGGATGTAATACAAACTGAAGGGAATTGACTTCAGGTGCATGATGTGATTTGCAAGAAAAAATAGTGAACCCAAATAAATATATGATAATCTAAGTAAACCAATGACTGCATGTGAAACAAAGATAATTTGTGGGGAAAATACAGCAGGCTAGATTTAAAATTCCAAGTTGTAGTAGCTTATAAATTGGGAGAGGAAATTGGAGAATAGAATAGAGCAAGGTTCTTGTATTGTTCAAGAGAAGACTATGGCCATTGATTACCTGTAATTCTTAAATATGTATTAAATGGGGCAAATGCTAATAGAATAGATCCAGTAAATAGAATAAGCAAAGGAGAACAAAATAGCCCCGAAGGCAAGAGAGGGGGGAAGGAAAAGGTAAAATAGGACAAGTGAAAAGTTCAAAATGTGATGTTAGAAGTAAAACCAAGTCACTAATCACACTAAGTATAAGTGAACTAAGTTCTCTCATTAAGGCCTTGATAGTTATACTATATTTTAAAAACACAAAACAAATATCAGCTCTATACTCTGCAAAAGACACACCTAAGGAACACAGAAAATAAAGGTCCAGTTATGGAAAAGATAGACCAGGCAAGTACTAACCAAAAGAAGGCATGGATAGTCACACTACTATCAGGAGAATTCAGGCAAAAAGCATTATTAGAAATAAGGACATTTGCTGCATAATGATAAATGATTTCATTCATCAGGAAGACATATTGATTCTAAATTTATGTGTACTGCATGAATTTGCCTATAGCCTGATATAAAGCCAGACTGGCAGGATTAATAGAAAAACTTGTCAAATCCATCATAATATATTTTAACATGCTTACCAGTAGATCACACACTAATCAGTAGATCAAATTAATCACCCCACCAAAAGGAAGAATATGGAAAATGTCGGAAATACAATTATGGAACTTGAGCTATTGTCTGGAAAGGACACCTTTCCTTCAACCACACATGGAACCCCTGCCAAGGCTGACACACACTTGGGTATAAAGCTGGCTGACCTCTCCACTATACTCAAAGGATTGGGATATGACTGATCACATTTTCTAACCACATTATAATTAACTGAGGAAACACAGCCAATAAGATAGTTAGAAAAATTCATTCACTTGAAATTTAATAACACAGTCAACACGTGGGTTGAGAGAGAAATTATAATTGAAATTAGAAAATTTCATCATGTAACTTTTCACATCCAACTCATGAGATAAAATATTTGGAAGGAAACTTAGAGTATGAAATGCTTACCTTTAAAAATTAAGAAGGCTCAAAGTAGAGCTAAGGTCAAATACAAATCAAAGATCCATAGATACAGAGGCAAGGAAATTAAAAAAACAAATTCATAAAATAGAGAAACACATAAAGAAGAGATCAACAGAGCAAAAATTGCATGTTTGAAAAGATAAGATTCATTTTTTAAAGGCACAAATACAATGAAATGAAGAAAAAAAAACTATTACCACAGATGCTACAGAGAAGAACAGGATATTAAGAACAATTCTCAACACACTTCAAAACATTGATATAATGGATGACGATGTAGAAAAATAGAACTTTGCAAAACAGATCAAGGAGAAAGACAAAATTAGAATAACCCTTTAACTATTAAAAGAAATGCAATCAGTAGTCAGACATTTAAGTGGCTGTATCTGAATGCTGATTAACATTGGGAAACAGATGACTCCATTCTTACACAGAGAATGGAAAAGAAAACATTCATGAGTATGCATGCAAAAATTCTAAACAAATACTACCCAGCCAGGTCCAACAATGAAAGAAAAAAGCATGATCACATTAGGTGTATTCCAGGCATTCAATTGATTAATATTAGAGTTTTATTAATAGAATTTACCACATTAATTACATATTAAAAAGGAAAAGTATTCAATAAAGATATGAAATTCAACATCCATATATGGCATTAAAAATGTCTTTATGTATTTAAAAAAATAGAAACTTCATTGACTTGTTAAGAAGCATCTACAAAAGATATCCAACAAACATAGTTTATGACGAGACATAGGAAGCACCCCCTTTAAGATTAGGAATGAAGCAAAGATGTGCACTCCATCATGCTTTCTCCCTCCTTTTTAAATTGCGTGGAGGTGTGAGTCTCCCTGTGGTGGTCAAGAAGAAAGAAGTTTTAAGGGTGGGATTGTTAAATGGTGCAGCTGCTGTGGAAGATGTGTAGTGGTTCCTTAAAAAAATTAAACAATTACCATATGATCCCAAAATTCCACTTCTGGGCATTGCCCAAAAGAATTGAAAGCTAGGACACAAAGATGGTTGTACACCACTGTCACAGCAGCTTTATTCATAATTGCCAAAAGGTGAAAGCAACCCAAGTGTCTGTCAACAGATGAGTGGATAACCGGATATACAATTTAAGGCAGAATATTATTCAGCCTTAAAAAGCCAGGAAATCTGTTCTATGCTATGAAGAGGATGAACGTTGAAGACGCCAAGTGAAATCAGCCAGTCACAAAGTGATAAATACTGGGTTGTTCCACTTATATGAGCTACCTAGAATAGTCACGTTCATAAAGATGGAAAGTAGAATGGGGGATTCCAGGGGCTTGAGTGGGAAGGGGAGATAGTATTAATGGGACAGAGTTTCAGTTTGGGAAGATGAAATCATTCTGAAAACGGATGATGGTGCACAAAACATGAATCTACTTAGTGCTACTGAACAGTACACTGAAAAATGGTAAAATGGCAGATTATGTATATTTTACCATATATTTTGAAAAGTTCTAGGGATTCCAAAGGAAGAAACAAAATCACTACTATGCAGACGTTATTACTATCCATAAACACTGCTTTTCTGAAGTCAGTACTTCCTACTAAGCCCAAGCTTTTTTGTTACCTGTGGTTCCTGAAGGGGGATGCTTCAGAGACTATATGTGAAATTATGTGTCATTTTTCTGAGAAAGAATATAAACAAGCTTCTATTATACCAGCAATTTTCAACTAGTGTGCTGCAAGAATTTTTAAAACATGCAATACTTGACTATTTAGTCAGAGGCACTGACCTCTTTTTCCTTAGATTGTCAAATAAAAAAAATGACTACAGCCAACAAGCAACGTAACATTAGTTGTCTGGTGTGAATAAATCAAAATTTTTGGTGTGCTGCATAATTTTAGTAACTGGTTAACATGTGCCATGAGAGGAAAAAGTTTGAAATTGTTGCATTAGACTGTCAGAGGGATCTGTGACCCACAAAACTATAAGAGTGGACCCTCCTGTACTGTTCATCTCATACCCCCCACCACCCCACCCCAGCAGCTCTGCAGGAATGCACAGGCTGTGACCAGACTGCCTATCAGTAATGCACTTGGCCTTTATTTGCCTACCATCTCATTCCTACCTTCCTCATCCCCCTCTCCCCACCCCAACACCACTTCTTTCATTCACTCAGGTAATTTATAGATGATAGGAAGTATATTCCTATATCTTCATTGATTTCATTGGACAAGGTTTAATTTTTTTAAGACAGGCAAGGTTCTGTAATCAACAAAACTTCAGAGTTTTTTCTATTACACTTCATTTTGTTACCAGTAGACAATCTGGAGTGCTGGAGTCTCCCCCATTGGCCAAGATGGTGGCAAGGGGACATTCTTATACTGAGCTTGTGGAAAGCTAGAAATGTCAATGGATAGGGACTGAGCTCATGAAAAGCTAGCAAGATAATTAGATAGATAGAAGCCTCCTCCCCCAACTGGTACCAGATTGGGGGTTGGACCAAGGGAAGGGAGGCACATGCACTACAGAAGTCAAAATGACACAGAGGGAAGTACTAGACCAAAGAGACCTATGAGTCCAGGTTCGGAAAAGAAGGGATCGGTTGGGAGGTTGACCTACCCTAAGTATGTAAAAGTTTGGGAAGTTGATTGATCATGTTGAGTAAGCACCTGGTCTGTCCATACCCAAGCTAATATAATGCCAGGGGAACAAAGCTCTCCTGGTTGCTCATGACTTGCACAGTGTACTTGCCCACTCTCCGTGGATGGGGTCTCTGTCTTGCTCACCTGGTGATGCACTTGCTGGTACATTCACATGCTCTCTCCTGGGAGTATGCAACCTTGTAGCCCTAGCAGCTGCATGGTCCATGGTTGTAAGGGCTGTACACACTAGGCTCCAGGAGAGACCCTGAAATGAACAGCATCCAAGAACAACCTAAGGTACCTGGATGGGGACTACGACCACTTAGCAGCTGTCTGTGAGCTCCAAAGGACTGTACTTTAAATTGGAGCAGGAACTCTGGACACTGGCTTTTGTCTTGGTTTTGCTGAGGAGATTGGCTTTGAGACAGGGGTCTGCCATTCTCCCGGGTTGCACAGCACCTGAATAAAACTTCTTCCTTCCTTTTGCACCAACATCTTCTTCATGAGTGTGGTTTTTGTGGTGACAGACAGTTGAATATCTGTTTTTTTTTCATTCACTTACAATGTCCTGGATGATAACATTAAGCAGGTCCAGCTCTAGCTCAGGGATTGGAATCCAGAAAGCCTAGATTTGTAACCTTAAATAATGTTCAACTAAAATTTCTTGCTGGTTTTATACAATGCATTTAATATAGACTAAATTTTACCAAAAGGAGACCCCTGCTGAATCCCAGGGTCTGCTTGGGGGTTGGTGAGGATTCTTGGGTTACACTTGGGATGATAACCCAAGATGTGGCACTTCAACTTTAGAGACATTTAGGTACTGAAAACTGTGAATGGCTTAATTGTCATTCAAATCCATTCTGAGACTTTTCTTTTTAACAAAATGCTTTTATTGCCATTTTTAAAGAAATGCACTATTAGGTACTTACATAAAATATCAAAAACCATTTATAATTGTTGTTTTGACTCTTCCTTTCTGGTCATGGAAAGTGGGCCAAAAAGAACTGCTGAAACAAAGCACGACAGAAACAAGCTTGTGCCAGGCATTATGAAGAGGAAGGAGTCTGCTGCGGGTTTCTCGTGCACATGAGACAATGGTTAGTAGTCGTCGTAATTGACGCTGGCGCCGTGCCGGAAGCTGTCTGGGCCCCGGGGACCAATGGCAGCATCTTCATCATAGTGCTGCTGGTGGTAATCATAGTAGTCGTGTCCGTTCCGATCTCGGTTTAGCCAGTAGGTGACATCATCTTCAAATTTCTGGAGGAGAAGAGAGAAAACCATAGAGAGAGGGCTTAAGGACACACACACTCCTGACCACATCTTACCTCTGGCTTTCTTGGTGGTGGTTTTTCTTCAATGATTAACACCCCTCCCAAAGAATGAGTCCTTCGTACAGTGTTCCTGTGCTCGGAGGTCATTCCAGCTGGCTACAGAAGACTGATAATACATTTTCCCCAAAGGAGTGCACATCCATACCCATGAAAACTTCTATCTTATGAAAGCTTCTAAATGTATCCCACATGTCAACATTTTTCTCTTCTTTGGTAAATAAAATGCACATCTGCCTCATACAGTAACAACTGGGTCTGACCCCTGGCACCGTACACATCTTACTGTGCCATTCCAGTGCCAGGCCCGTTCCAGTGCACATAGTAGATGCTTAATAAATGTTGGCTGAATTAAATCAGTCATGGGACTAGCACAGTACAGCCACAGGGCAGGTTACTTTGGGCACTCCAGACAGGGATTCCTTTATACCTGTGGGGTTGTGTAAAGCATGCACAGGTGCCTTATTCATTCCACGGGCATTGATTCCATGGACACAGCATGACAGGCCCCAAGCTGGGCTCTGGAGGGCCACCCAACACAAGTGAGACATTCCGTGCCTTCAGGAAGCCTACATACAGTACCCGAGAGACACATGAAAACAGACAATTGCAGTTAATAAAAATAAAACAGAAGAAGGACTGTAGATGAGTGAGGAGTGAAGAATGACATTCAGGTTTACAGTGTGGGAAACTGGTCTTTGCTATTAATCCATTTTTAAAGGAGAAATGAGGTTTTTGTTGGTGAAGGTGCACGATGAATTTGGAATAAACTTGGACCTGTTGATGCTCAGGACTTGGCGAGAGATTTAGTGTAAGGGCAAAAAGGCAAAGCAGACAAAGATCACCTGGGAAGGTTGGAGCGTGTTTAGAAGTTTGGACTTGGGGCCAGCTTTTCTCAAAGTGTGGCCAGTGCACCACTGCCTCCAAGTCTCGGGGATTCTATAAAATGCAGATTCTCAGGAATCACTGCACACCTCCTGGATAGCATTTTCTGGTGGTCAGGTCTCAGGAATCTATTTTTATTTTACTAAGACTGCCAGTGAACACTGATAATCGAGAACTCCTTGAGGCTGGAAGCCCAGCCTCACCCACAGTGGTGTCTTGATGGCCATCCTCTCTGGTGAGTAGTGGGCCGACAGTGCCAGGCTGATGAGCAGGCTGTCTCCGTTTACTTAGCCTGGGGCACCTTCAGAGCCCTCTCCAGCCTCTGCCTCAGAAAGGAGGACAGTGGCCTGCCTCCAAATACTGAAGTTTTTCCCATAGTGAAATAACTCTCGGTCTTTAGTTTTTCTCATTTTAGAATCTTGTTTGAAGTTTGGCTTGAAATATATTTTTTCACTAAAATTTTACAATGTTTTCGGACTTCCGGCCAAGATGGAAATGTAGGTAGACACACTGTGCCTCCTCGCACAACCAAAAGAAGGACAACAACAAATTTTAAAACAAAAACAACCAGAACTGACAGAAAATTGAACTGTATGGAAGTCTGACAATGAAGGAGTTAAAGACGAAACATTCATCCAGACTGGTAGGAGGGGTGGAGATGGGCAGCTGGGCGGAGAGGACTTGCTGCATGGCAGCAGCTGGCAGACTGGGCAGTCCCACATTTGTGTGCGGATAAACCAGGAGGAACAACTGTGGAGCAAGACAGACCTCGCAACTCAGGGTCCCAGTGCGGGGAAATAAAGCCTCAAACCTCTGACTGAAAACACCTGTGGGGGTTGAGGCGGCATCAGCGGGAGAAACTCCCAGCCTCACAGGAGAGGTCGTTGGAGAGACTCACAGGGTCCTAGATGTACACAAGCCCACCCACCCAGGAATCAGCACCAGAAGGGCCCAATTTGCTTGTGGGTAGCTGGGGAAGTGACTGAAAACCGGCAGAGAGCAGAGCAAGTGGCACTGTTCCCTCTCAGACCCCTCCCCCACAAACAGTGTCACAACACAGCGACGTGGTTGCCCCGCCCTAGTGAACACCTAAGGCTCCGCCCCTTACTACGTAACAGGTGTGCCGAGACCAAAAAAAAAAAAAAAAAAAGCCTAAGTGAAAGAACAGATCCAAGTTCCAGAAAAAATACAACTAAGCTACGAAGAGATAGCCATCCTATCAGATGCACAGTTCAAAACAGAATGCTCAGAATTGGTTGAATGTGGTTGCAAATAGAGGGGAAAAAATGAAGGCTATGCTAAGTGAAATGGAAAATGTGCAGGGAACCAACAGTGATGGGAAGAAAAATGGAACTCAAATCAACAGTGTGGACTAGGAGGAAGAAAGAAACATTCAACCAGAACACAATGAAGAAGCAAGAATTCAAAAAAATGAGGAGAGGCTTAGGAACCTCCAGGACGTTTTTAAATGTTCCTACATCCAAATCATAGGGGTGCCAGAAGGAGAAGAGGAAGAGAAAGTAATTGAAAACTTATTTGAACAAATAACAAAGGAGAACTTCCCCAATCTGGCGAAGGAAATAGACTTCCAGGGAGTCCAGGAAGCTCAGGGAGTCCCAAAGAAGTTGGACCCAAGGAGGAACACACCAAAGCACATCATAATTACATTAGCCAAGATGAAAGATAAAGAGAGAATCTTAAAAGCAGCAAGAGAAAAGGAGACAGTAACCTACAAAGGAGTGTCCATCAGACTGTCAGCTGATTTCTCAAAAGAAACCTTGCAGGCAAGAAGGGGCTGGCAAGAAGTATTCCAAGTCATGAAAGTCAAGGACCTACATCCAAGATTACTCTATCCAGCAAAGCTATCATTTAGAATTGGAAGGCAGATAAAGTGCTTCTCAGACAAGGTCAAGTTCAAGGAGTTCATCATCACCAAGCCCTTAGTCTATGAAATGTTAAAGGGACTTACCTAAGAAAAAAGAAGATAAAAAATATGAACAGTAAAATGACAACAAACTCACAACTATCAACACCTGAACCTAAAAAAAACCCCAAAAAACTAAGCGAACAACTAGAACAGGAACAGAATCACAGAAATGGAGATCACATGGAGGGTTATCATCAGGGGAGTGGGTGGGGAGAATGGGGGAAAAGGTACAGGGAATAAGAAGCATAAATGGTAGGTAGTAGATAGGGGGAGGTTAAGAATAGTATAGGAAATGTAGAAGCCAAAGAACTTATATATATGACCCATGGACATGAACTAGAAGGGAGGCATGTGGGTGGGAAGGGGTGCACAGCACGGAGGGGAATAAAGGGAAAATGGGACAACTGTAATAGCATAATCAATAAAATGTATTTTTTTAAAAAAGGGGAAAATGTTTTATGACTATAGAAAAAAATGCATGCTCATATTTTAAAATCTGTATTGTAGGAGGGGGACAAAGAAAAAGGAAGATTGTAATTCCATTGCCAAAGATAGCCACTATTGACACTAAGATGAATTTCCTTCTAGAGTTGTCTATGCATATCTAGTTACTACAATTTTACTTGATCCTCCTTTATTCTGGTTTTGTTATCAGACATTATTTTAGCCATTTCCCCATGTTGAACCCTTTTTTTACATTCATTTTGTTGTTGGTGACACTATTACAGATGCCCCCCATTTTCTCTCTTTGCCCACCTCCACCCAGCCTCTAGCCCCCTCCCCTGATCTTCACCACACTGTTGTCTGTGTCTATGAGTTCTTTGGCTAATCCCTTCACCTGCTTTCATCCAGATTGCCCACACCCACCCCTCTGAGATCTATCAATCTGTTCCGTGTCCATACCTCTGTTTTTATTTTATTCATCAGTTATTTTGTTCATTAGATTCCTCATATAAGTGAGATCATATGGTATTTGTCTTTCTCTGACTGGTTCATTTCACTTAGCATAATAACCTCTAGGTCCATCCATGCTTTGCAAAGGGTAAGCATTCCATCTTTTTTACAGCCGTCTGGTATTCCATTGTGTAAATGTACCACAGCTTTTTTATCTACTCCTCTACTGATGGGCACACAGGCTGTTTCCAGATTTTGGCTATTGTATATAACACTGCTCTGAATGTAGGGGTGCACTTATTCTTTCTGATTGGTGCTTCAGGATTGTAAGGATATATTCCCAGAAGTGGGATTGCTGGGTCAAAAGGCAGTTCCATTATTAAGTTTTTGAGTAAACTCCATACTGTTTTACACAGTGGCTGTACCAGTCTGCATTCCCAACAAGAGTGCACAAGGGTTCCCTTTTCTCCACAGCCTTGTTAGCACTTGTTGTTTGTGGATTTATTGATGGTAGTCATTCTGGCAGATGTGAGGAGATACTTCACTGAAGTTTTAATTTGCATGTCTCTGATGATTAGTGACCCACGCCTTTATGATCAATCAATAGGAAGAAAGGAAGAAACAAGCAAAGGAAGAAATTAACAAATGAGACTACATCAAACAAAAGCTTTTTTGCACAGCAAAAAAAAGCCAAGCCATGAGCAAAATGAAAAAGGAACTCACTATGGGAGAACATGTTTGCCAATGATACATCTGATAAAATTTAATTTCCAAAATAGATAAAGAACTCCTACAACTCAAAACCAAGAAGACAAACAATTTAAAAATGGGCAAAGGACCTGAATAGACATTTCTCCAAAGAGGACATACAGAGAGCTCAGAGACAGAAAAAAATGCCCATGTTGAACTCTTAATACCATTTTCATGAACTGCAAATACTGGTAATCAAAGAAATGCAAAGTGTTAAAAAAGATGATAGAGCATTTTCATCTGTCAAATAAGTAAACATTTTTAAGTTTTCAGTGAGAATACCAGATGCTGCTGGGGATGTGAGAAAATGGTGCGCTCACACATGACCTACAAGAGTACGCGATTTGGCACTGCTTAACGACCCCTAAATACAATTCTGCCTGTGCCCAGCAACTCCCCAGGGCAGAGTGCAACAGTAAGTGAACAAAGTACGCACAAAGATGCAAGTAATAGCACCTGCTTTTTGGGTTGTTGTGAATGTTAAGTAAATTAATTCATGTAAGAACTACAATCACTCCTGGTGCAGAGTTTGGCTGTAAGTATTTAGCTATTTGCACAACAAAAATTATATTTGAATTGCAAAACACTAATCTGGGGAACAACTGATATGTCCAGTGGCTGGGAATGAGGAGGCTACAGGCCTGCCTTTTATGCAGCCATTTAAAATGGTCTCTTCAGGTCCCCAGCCCATTTTACAACTGGATTGTTTGTCTTACTGTTCTTGAGTCGTAAGAGTTCTTTAAATATCTTGGATACTAGCCCCTTACCAGAGGTGTTGTTTGCAAATATCTTCTCCCATTTGGCTGGTTGCCTTTTTGTTTGGTTGATGGTTTCCTTTGCTGTGCAAAAGCTTTTTAATTTGATGTAGTCCCATTTGTTTATGTTTGTTTTTGTTGCCCAATAAATTTAATTTAAAAAATAATGTCTCTAAAGACTTTAATTGTTTTTACCTACTGCAGTTATTCGTATACACCGTTGATTCACAATACAAATCATGGGCCCATTGGGAAAACACTTCCATCTGCCCTCCCTGGAGATGCCATCCTTCTTCCGCCCCCTGGCTGGGGTGGCGGGCTCCATGCTCTCCACACTTAGCCTAACACACCGTGTTCCTCCCAAGCCCCATGCAGCCCTGTCAGTCGCTCTGCAGAATTCTGTGCAGCAGAGTCCCTCACCTTAACCCTGTACTGTTTTACCTCTCCCAGGTCCCCAGTTGGGAGGCTGTGATTATAAAAAACTTTCCCTCATAATTTGGTGGGTATGTCCGCTTATACTTCCTGGACACATGAATTGAACCATCTTCTGCAAATGCATCAACAAATTATCCCCTAAACATCTGCAAAGACTCATTTCTCATTAAAAGTCAGTTTTCATCTCTCTGCACTGTCTTCATGGGTCTTTGCACTGATCTTGTTGTTTCTGACATTTTTTGATGTAAAGCTGAAAATGTTTTGGGGAGGTTGTGAGTTATTTTAAGAACACCCACGCAAAAGTGTTAAAATTGTTCCTAAAAAAATCAATTCCCAGCCAATTTGGGCAGTGACCTCTCTGGAATTCTGCTTCCCAAACATGTTGGAAGGGATTCCCTTTTGGAACCATGTGATGGGAAATTCCAGCTGCTGTCCTTATACTGATGGTCATGTGACCCAAAGCCTGGGTAGCTCTTGGCATACTGTGGGGGCTTGCACTTTTGGGGCAAATCACAAAGCCTAATTTTTTGTGCCCTGTTTCCCCAAGCTATACCCCTGTCTACACCCCCACCACACACACACTGCCCTGCAGGAAGCCAGCCCCAGCAGGAGAGAACACCCACCGCCTCGTCGAAGCCCATGTAGAGGAACTGCTGGTACCACTGCTGGACCTCGGGTCGCGTCCGGTCCCACAGCTGCCGTCTCTGGCGCTTCAGGCTGCCTAAGAAGTTTTTGGCTCTGTTCTCATCAACAGTCACATCAGTTTTCTTTGGAGCAGGTGCTGAAATGAATAATTCCCACCCCAAAATTCCTTTTCTTGTTGGGGTGAATCACTATTATACATCCCATCCAGTGCCACATAGGCAGGAGGATTTTGACTCAGCTTCCTTTCCACATGGGGTCCTTGTAAGTAGGCTCTCCTGTTACAGCCATGTAAAAGGGCACGGGCTGACCTTCAACTTCTCAGGCCCAGGATAGAAATGAAATTCAGCTCATCGTCTCCAGCCACTCACCATGCTCAGACCCTAGGCCTTACTCAGGGGTTGGTGGCTTACCCTCAGGCTCTGTATTTGGCAGATGGCAGGCTGTCTAGTGTCACCCTGGTACATATGCAGTGTACATGCAAACGAGAGCACTGTGCTTGCTTAGGAAACTAAGGGAGTAAAAAGGGCTGGAATGATGAGCCCTGAGGGGACCAGACCAGGCCCAGCCTCACAGTATGGCAAGTGCTCAGGTCAGATCACTAGAGCACATGGTGCCGCCTTGGGCCACCATCTGTGGGCCTCACAGATTGCCAGTGAGTCGACTGAGTCTGGAAGTGTCCTGATGCTGGCTTTAACATGCTTCCTCTGACGTCTTTCTATGTGGTCTCAACTATTTGAAAGGTAGCACCTTGGCAGGATGTGCCCAGGGAAAGCAGCTGTGCCACTGGGCTTGTTGCTGCTGTCTGGCTTTGAGCCTTCCCCTCATCTGTAAAACTGGGCTGACTGTCCCTGTCTCCATGTTGTTCTGAAGGCTGTACAGGGTAATGGAAGTGCTTTGTGTGTTCACTGGCCACAGGGATAAATACGGGGGGGTTGTTTTTTCACTCTTGGCTTATCTGTCTACTTTCCTCAGGGCCTGCTGCACTCTTTGGCACATAGTAGGTGTCCCATATGTATTTCCTGGCTTGATGTGAATAAAAGTTGAGGCTGTGCACCCTGGACTTATGATTATCCTGGTGGTTTTCCTCTCCAGCTCCACCTTTGTCAGGCTGGCCCTGTGAGACCTTCTGTCATGAGGTCATCCCCTGGGGAGATGGATGGTGGCCCAGCATGGGAAGGAAGCACTCCAAGGAGCCTCAGAGACTGCGGAGGGACCAGGGCCTCATGAGCAGCTGGAAATGCTGGAAAAGATGCCCCAGGAGCCCCCTGGCCCTGAGAGGGCCCGCCTGTGCTCAGCACCTGGTTCCCTGAGGGGCGACTGGGAAGTGTGTGAGTGAGCTTGAGGCCCAGTTGGGAGCCGACTTGAACCTACTAGAGTCCCTGCTAACTCAGAGAGACAAGAAGTGATTAAATGTCCACATCAGAAATGTGGCCACACAATTTCTAAGGGACAGTTAACTTCTTAGTTTTACAGGTAAAGATGAAAATTCCAAGAGGGAAAGTGGCCTTCACAAGCCCACACCACTGGTCTGATGACCGCGGGCCCAGCTCATAGTGTGTGGCTCCCAGACTGTTCCGTTTCTGTGACATTTTCCTGCTGTCTACCACATTTATCTTAGGAGTGTTTTCCACAACAGGTGTTAGTAACAAAACGTTTTTCTGTTTAACCCTCCCCCCAATAGCTAACTGGATATGGACTACCATACAAGACATGCGTACCCACCAACCGAGCTTTTCTGAGCTCCAGAGGATGTGCTCTAAGTTTAGATATGTGCATTCAGTTAACACAGTAGCACTGCTTCTTGTGTTCCTGAGTCCACACTGACCACTTTCAGAAAAACAACCTTCACACATTTACTGGCAATAATATTCAGCTGATAAAATGTCACAGCACATACCCACAGAGCAAGCTCTTCATATCTGCTAACCTTTAAGGACTAAACACTTGATGGCTGCCCAGATACAAGACTCCAGGGAGCATGTCCAGCACTGCTGTCTCACTTTAATTCTGTGAGGGATACAACGGTTACCCATTTGGGATATATTTACCTTCCCGTTTCTGAAGCATTAACTTGAGTTTATTTCCATTTATGGCACCTAAAGGAATGAAAATAGGAGTCAGGTTCAGAGTTGAACTGTACTCTTTAATTTCTCAAATGCAGAAATCAGTTGGAAAAAAAATGCACTGCGTGCATCCATCCTGATTTGGCAACTTGATAGTATTATAGCATTTAAGGCTTGTTGTGTTCCCTGTTGTTCAGAAAAAGCAGTGCAGGCTGCCCATGACTCAGACCGGTGACAGTCACCATGGCTGACCAAGGGTGTTCTGATACGAACTAGTCCCTGGGAAAAGTGACATGTTCTTTCAGCCCTTCTGTCTTATATGGGGGCTAGCCATCTGTCATATGTACCTTCCTGCAGACTTCCTCTTGTTATGGTGTAGTGGGGTGACATGCCCCCCTTCACCCAGCTCATGTCCACCTGAAACCTCTGAATATGAACTTATTTGGAAATAGGGTATTTGCAGACACAAGCAGTTAAAGCTCTTGAGGTGCTATCACACTGAACTTGGGTAGGCTCTAAACCCAGTGACTAGTGTCCTTATAAGAAGAGGAGAGGACAGAGAAGGTAGTTGTCGGAAGACAGGGCAGGCAGAAATGGGAGTTACGCGGCCACAGGCCAAGGGACATACTGTAGCGCTCCAAAATTCAGCCCAGTTTGTAGCTTGTTCTGACCATCTTACAATCAGGTATACCTTGCACTATTTGCTATTTTTTATTTTTATTTTTTTTTATTTGTTCATTTTTAGAGAGAGAAGAGGAGAAAGAGGGAGAGAAATATCAACATGTGGTTGCCTCTCATGTGCCCCGTACTGGGGACCTGGCCTGCAACCCAGGCATGTGTCCTGACTGGGAATCAAACCGGTAACCCTTTGGTTCTCAGCCCATGCTCAATCCACTGAGCTACACCAGCCAGGGCTATTTGCTATTTTTTAAGACTTTTTAAAGTATATTTTATTGATTATGCTGTTATAGTTGTCCCAATTTTTTTTCCCTTTTCCCCCCTCCTCCCAGTGCCCTCTTCCTTCCAGCAATCCCCGCTCCTTAGTTCATGTCCATGCGTTGTGCATGTAAGTTCTTTGGCTTCTCCCTTTCCTAAGCTGTTCTTAACCTCCCCTGTCTATTTTGTACCTACCATTTATGCTTCTGATTCCCTGCACCATTTCTCCCTTTCTCCCCTTCCCTGCTTCCAGCTGATAGACCTCCAAATTATCCCCATACCTAGATTTTGTTCTTGTTTTGGTTGTTTGCTTACTTTGTTTTTTGTTTTTCTTTCTTAGACTCAGTTGTTGATAGTTGAGTTTGTTGTCATTTTAATGTTCATAGTTTTGCTCTTCTTCTTTTTCTTAAATAAATACCATTAACATTTCATATGAGTTTGGTGATGATGAACTCCTTGAACTTGACCTTATCTGGGAAGCACTTTATCTGCCCTCCCATTCTAAAAGATAGCTCTGCTGGACAGAGTAATCTTGGTTGTAGGTCCTTGCTTTTCATCATTTCGAATACTTCTTGCTTGCAAAGTTTCTTTTGAGAAATCGGCTGACAGTCATATGGGGACTCCTTTGTAGGTAACTGTCTCCTTTTCTCTTGCTGCTTTTAAGATTCTCTCTTTATCTTTAACCTTTGGCATTTTAATTATGATGTATCTTGGCGTGGTCCTGTTTGGATCCAACTTAATTGAGACTCTCTGTGCTTCCTGGACTTGCATATCTATTTCCTTCACCAAATTAGGGAAGTTTTCTTCCATTATTTTTCAAATATATTTCCAATTTCTTGCTCTTTCTCTTTTCCTTCTGGAATCCCTATGGTGTAAATGTTGGACTTCTTGAGGTTTTCCCAGAGGCTGACTATACTACCCTCATTTTCTTGGATTCTTTTTTCTTCTTATTCTGATTGGAGGTTTTTTGCTTTCTTATGTTCCAAATTTGATTTGATTCTCGGCTTCATCCACTCTACTGTTGTTTCCCTGTAAATTGTTCTTTATTTCAATTAGTGAATTCTTCATTTCTGACTGGCTCTTTTTTATGCTGCTGAGGTCCTCACTAAGTTCATTGCACATCCTTATAACCTGTGTTTTGAACTCTGCATCTGATAGATTGGTTATCTCCATTTCCTTTAGCTCTTTTTCAGGAGTTTTGATCTGTTCTTTCATTTGGGCCATGTTTCTTTGTTTCCTTGTTTTGGCAGCCTCCCTATGTTTGTTACTATGTATTAGGTAGAGCTGCTTTTACTCCATATCTTGGCAGTGTGCCCTAATGTAGTAGGTGTTCTGTAGAGTCCAGTGGCCCAACTTCCCTATCATCCAAGCTGGATATTCAAGGTGCACCCTTTGTGTGGGCTGAGTACACCCTCCTCTTGTAGTTGAGGCTTAGTTACTGATGGGAGATCAATGGGAGGGTTTTACCCAGGCCAGTCAGCTGCAGGGACTGGCTGCAACCACTGACCACCAATCTCTGCCTTCTGTGGAGGATCAGCTGTGCAGGGTTAGGGTGGTGGCTCTGAAGTGGTCTGTAGGTGTCCACTGGGTGTGTTAGCTCTGGATTTTCCTGGGTGGTGCAGGCAAAGGTCAGCCCACACCCGTGTTTTGCCTAGGGCCGCCCTTTCTGAGCTGTAAAGCAATCTGAGAAGGCTGCTACTTGTGCTGGGATTGGAGATTCTCAGGTGAAGTCAAGCTGTGAAGCTAATCTGGTTGCTGCTGGTGCCCAGCCTGGAGCTCACTGAAGCCAGCTGCTGCTTGTTTGAGAGAATTTAGGAACTTGTGAAGTATGAGCCAAGACTAGCCATTCATAGGGAAAAACAGCTTGGGTGGCCTGTAATTTGGGTGAGGCAGAATCTCTGGGGATCTTCAAGGGGGGGTCAAACCATGTGAGCCAGGTTGATGGAGTCTCGAATATGGTGCCAGCCTGCCGGCTCTGTGGCTCTGTGGGGGGAGGGCTCAGAAAAGGGACAGTGACCTCTGCTGGCACCGATGCCAGACACTTCAGCCGGTCCCATTATGCCTCCGGTGCACTTCAAGCTGCCACCCCAGCGCTGCAGCTCAGAGGGAGTGAGTCTGAGTAGGTGAGCCTGTATGTGGGGTCTTTAGGAGGAACTGCTTGGGAACCCAGAAGTTTTTTCCACTGACTCAATCCCCGCTGGTTTTTGTAGCCAGAAGTTGTGGGGACTTACCTTCCTGCCACTGGAACCCTGGGCTCCGGGGCCTGGTGTGGAGCTGGACCTGCTCACTCCTGAGATATCCCTCCCAAATTTTTATCCACCACATGTGGTATGGGACCAGCTTGTTCCGTGTCTGTGTCCCTCCTACCAGTCTGGATGGATGTGGTTTCTTTAATTCCATAGTTCTCAGACTTCCATTCAACTTGATTTCTGATGGTTCTGTGATGGTTGTGCTATATTTTAATTGTAATTTTAGTGTGGTTGTGCTAAGAAGCAAGCCATGTCTGTCTACACCACCATTTGACCAGAAGCCTCAGTATTATTTTTGTTCACTTCTAAAAATGTTTCTAATCAGCCCAATCATTTCAATGGAAAATAACATGTCTAGCCCGGCAGAATACTCTCCTCCATGTGGTGATCTGGTTTGAGGACCATCAACGCCTGTCATCCTTAGGTGCCACATGTAAGTATAAGGCTTGTCAAAGCCCCTGGGAAAAAACCCAGCCTAGTTAAGTACTGAGCCAAGTGTCCAGGGCTAAGGAGCTAGTCTGGCCTCAGATGGAGAGGCATTGAGGTGGTGGTGCCTACTTTCTTGAGCAGGTACTTAACCTCCCTCTCTCCATGGACAGGCCCCAAACCTGTGTTTCTATCTGAAAAGGCACAGTTTTTTGGGAATAGAAGCCATAGCTTTTTCCAGACTCTCAAAAGTGACTGGGATCTAAATAAGATTAAGAACACCTGCTTAAAAAATTTACTAGGTAGTTGAGGGGGAAAAAAACCCCACATTTGTAGGGAAAGGTCACAAGTTGGATGCCTGCAGCTGAATTTTTCCTCCAGACGTGTTTTATTGGCATGCCAGTGATTACAAAAGTTGAATTTGAACACTGCTGGGCCCAAGTCACTCAGCACACCCTGTTGTCCCTAAACAGCCAGTTCTAATTAGCCCTCCGTAGGCACCTGAATTTGAGTGATACCCAACTGCCTTTAGAATAGGTATTCTAGCTGGGGAGCCCGGTGTGGGAAGAATCTTTAGAGACCACACTGAAGGAATGGAGTGCAGGTGGTGGTACCCTCACATCTTCCATAGGAGGGCTGGGTGTCTGCTGGGCAGTGGGCTCAGAGAATGGCACAGTGTGTGGCAGTCTGTGGAAGAATTTAGTGGTTAGGGCATTGTCCCGATACGCCAAGCGTGTGGGTTCAATCCCTGTTCAGGGCACATACAAGAACTAACCAATGAATGCATAAACAAGTGAAAAACACAAATCAATCTCTCACTCTCCCTTTCTCTGTCTAAAATCAATTAAAACAAAAAGAAACTACAATTTTAGGCTGCACTGATAACATGGTAACATCTTGCAGAAAGGAAGTGATTGTCCTGTCTGCTTTGTCACTGTTCTGATCAGACCACCCCCTAGTGGTTGGTTCAGTTCACAACATCTGACTTTCAGAAGATCACAGAATAATTGGAGTTTTGGTCAGAGAGTCCAGAGAGGACAAGGGCCCAAATCTGTGTTATATGAGAAAAAAGTAAAAGAATTTAGTTGTTTAACCTGGAGAAAGAAAACTTCTGGGAGAAAAGCTATGGCTCTAAGGGGCCGTGGGGCTCTAGACTAGGACATGAAGTTAGGGTTCCGACGCCTGGGCGGCCACGCAAAATTGGCACAGGTTGCACCAGGAAGTTTCACATCAACAGGTGCTAGAGGCTTCTGAGCATAAATAGAGATGAGCACTTGATGAGGCTACTGTAGACAGGGTTATTTAGAGGGCATGGCGCTACTCTTAAAGGCTATACTTCCCTTCCAAGAGTCAATGAAGAAATCAATGAAAACATTTCCCAAAGAAGACAGGGATGTTCCTTGGCACTAATATTAGCATTCATTACTAGCGTAACATTTGTTGATCTCCAACAACTCACGCAGAATAAGTCCCTCCACCTGAAATGTGACCTGATGTTGAAATAGGCATTTGGGTTAAGCATTTGTGATGAGGCTGCAGTTTCTTGCAGCAAATGTGTCACCGCTACTCCAGATTTGAAGCCTCCCCAATTCTAAGAATACAATGGAAAAGCATGGATAAACGCTACATTGTGAATTGTCTCTGTTGCCACCATGCCAATTACCACACCCTGAACTATGTGGACCAGAAAGGGGCCCATACTAAACCTGACACGCTCGGTAAGCATGGCATCCTCGCAAACTCAGACTGAAAGCAACCACGCAGGATGGTCTGAAGTGAAAACTTTCTAACTAAAGTCATGGTGAGTGGTCCTGTCCTGGGCCAGTATCTTCCCTGACAAAGGTCGATCTTTACCTTAACCGAGCCTGTCTATTGTCTTTTTGCATCTAGGATAACATACCTTTGGAATGCCAGGGCAATTTCCTTTTCCCAGACCCTTCACTGCACCAGAGCAGAGACCACAAAGCCCTCAGTGTGGTCGTTACCGTGTTAACCGTTAACTGTCCTGTATCCACAAATGTGAAGGAACAGTGTGTCCATTTGGTTTACTTCTTATCCAGTCCCAGATATTTCCCAGCTTTGCTTTCTCCCACTTCTCAAATCTATCACCAGTGGATTTCATGTAACCCTCTTTCGTCTCCTCCTTTGATTGTGATGTTGCAAAAATCAGTTGCAAAACTACCGTTCTCTGAAGCATTTTCTCAATCCATTGAGATTTTGCTCCATGGCAATTGTCATCAGTTTGGCTTAAATAAACTCATATAAAGTCTCTACAGGTTTGGATATTTCTTATGTTGACAATTATAAATATTAACACATATGATTGAACACTGTATTAAATTTGTTTGAGGAAAAAAAAGAACATGTAAATATCTGTGATATTTTGTTTCTGTAGTATAGATTTTTTTGTTTTTAACTCCAACACCATCAGTTACTATTTCTACATGGATAATAGGCACTTTTGAATTTATCAAATCTACTTACCTGGTTTAGATCTTCCAGCAGGTTCAGAATTGCAAGATGCCCCTTTGATCAATTTATTAATTGATTAAGAAGGGCAATGATCTTTTTTCTCCATTAAATGTTTTTGGATGTCATAAAGAGCCACCTTTGGGACTCTACATAGATATAATGATATTCATTTTAAGTCCTAAGAACTTTCACATTCCAGCTCGATGATGATACTGCAATATTTAATTGACACCTTTCACTATGTTCTTGGTATGAATGAAATAAAGTACAAACCCTGAAAAAAGAAATAACTTACAGCCAATGCTCACTCTATTGGAATGTGCTTCTTAAAATGGAAGGAACGAAGGGTATGAGATAGATAAATCCCGCCCTGGGAAATTGCTGATCAGCCTCCCCTGCGGTTTGTAATTTAGTACGGCTGTAACTCTCCCCACCTGAACAGGTCCCCTGCTGTTCTAAGGATCCCAGCTCCAACCTCAGGGCTCCTTCTTCCCCTGCACCAGGAGCTTGGCTTTCTATACCTGCTTTGAGTAAGTAACATACAGAGGCGAGGCAACCAAGGGAATCTTCATTTCCATCAGTGTCCAGCTACTTTGCAGTGGGAAAAGCACCAGCCTCATTTCACCAGCAAGCCACTTCACGCCTTCTAGCCCCTGCTCCCTTAGCAGTAGATCTGGCATCACAGTACCTGCCTCTTTCAGTTGTGAGCCTCAGAGGCACACGTGCATGCATGAGGCCACTGGTGAACTACAAAGGATCACACACGGCTACTGTTATCCAGACAACACATGCTATTTCTGATTGCTTTTCTTAAGATGGGGTCTATGGTCTCCCAGATGTCTGCACACTCACCATCTTACTTCATTTTGGGCATGTGCACATCATTTACAGACACCATTTCTTTGGGAGTTTTCAACCTATTCACTGAGGGCTCCATGAAGTACAGAAGGTGAAGCATTTCTCGTTTTAGAGCAGTTCCCCTGCATGGGAAGTGAGGCCTGCTCCTAGCTTTGCTACCTGGACTTGACCCTGCTCGGAAGTGCCTGGAAGGGAATCTCCAGGATGACGTATTTTTGGATCCCCTCATTCTGGGGTCCGGGAATGGGGGCTGGGAAGAAGGATGTGTGCACCACGTGATTCAAGCTCCCATTACCCCTTCCCGCATCACTTAGTCCTAAAACACTTCTTGTTCCTCTCTCGGACCTCCGGCCCTCATTTTCACCCAAGGTTATCAAACATAACTGAGACCCTGCCCTTGACCCTGGTACTCTGTTAGCTTACTAAGCGCATTACTTGCTACTCCTGCAAGTGAAAAACCCACCACCACTATCACTCTTGGTCCTTGCCGGGACTCAAAATGGGTCCCTATGGCCCCACTCCAGCACCGGTCTGCTTTGCCTGCTCCCTGCTATCCCCGCCCCACTCTCCCGCGCCGCTTACTTGGACCCAGGCACAGCACCAGAAACAGCGCCAGAGCGGTCAAGGCCAGGACGGTAGGCCGCGTGGAGGAGGAGGCGACCATGGCTGCACCCGGCAGGCAGGAGGGGAACGCGCACCACTAGCCGCGGCGCAGGAGGACTGGCGCGCTGGAGAGAGGGGCGCAGGAGGGCCGGTGCTGCCTGCGTCCCTGCCTGGGCGGGGCCAGCCTGGCTGGCGAGGTGCCAGCGGGCTGCGGGCCAAGCGGCCCCACCGAGCGCTTCTGAGACCTGCTCTCTGGCCACGGATGCTTGCGATGCATGAGCCACCGAAGACCACCCGGGGCATTGGGGCCAGTGAAGACCAGCGGGGTTCCAGCTGCCCAGGGAGGGGCTGACACTATGCAGGAGGGAAAGGCTGACGCCCTGGGAAAGGGTAGGAGGTGGTCTACTGACTCCAGCCCAGGTCTCCCCGTCTCCTATCATGTCCCTCTCGTCCTAGCCCGGTGCGATGGCTGCCCATGTTGTCTTTGTTACTAATACTTCATCGCCTTCCCATCGTGCATTGGCCTATAAAGAGGCCTCTGGAATTTCCTTAATTCCCCAAGCAGCACTTAAAGATGCTTTTGGCAGTGCAGTGTTTTGGTATATTTTGAAAGATTCTACAGTCTAGGTCCAGAGCTGCCAACCAGGAAAACATCTCACCCCAAGCTACTGGAATAGAAAGCCTTTCAGAAACCAGGAACTGAGCGAGCTCTGTAGGCGGTTGCAGAACAAAAGGGTCCCACTGTGTGCTCCAAAGTGAGGCCCAGTGCCAGGCCTGACCAGATCTGGAGGATTTGTAGGATAGTAAAGGAAAACTGAGACAAACTTGTCCCAGCTGACCTTGAGCTGGTCACCTAATTAGTCTCTTTAGGCCTTGTCTACAGAATGGCCAGTGATGTTGAAATTACCGTGAGGGGCCCCCCACCTGCTATGAACTGCTATGATTATCCCTTTCTTTTACCTTCCAGGGGTGCTTACTGTCTCACCATATAATTAGCTCTCTGTTAAATGCAGTTGGATTTCGCCAGCAGGCAGCAGAAGGATGGTGGTAATATTGAGCAAGGAAAGGCAGGTGGTGGGGGGGCGAAGGAAGCGTGAAGTGGGGCTGAGAATCACAAGGACACCGGCTGCACAGGTTTCCAGGGAGAAGCAGAAAGATGATGTTGCACATCAAAGGATTGGAGGGGAAGGCTAGGAGCCCTTGGGGAAACTCTGGAGTAGGGAGTAGGATTTAAAAAAATAACTAAACTAAAAATAGCAATATTTGTACTTTT
This sequence comes from Macrotus californicus, assembly GCA_007922815.1. Lineage (NCBI taxonomy): Eukaryota > Metazoa > Chordata > Mammalia > Chiroptera > Phyllostomidae > Macrotus > Macrotus californicus. The sequence goes on along the minus strand of VMDR010008768.1, from coordinate 4,898 downwards.
TCCCAAGGACAAGAAATTCATTATTAGGAAGAAAAACCAAATAGAAAGCTGAAGTTCTGTTTGGATTGGTTTGGAACATACATTTAAGGTATTAATTCTAATCTATCTGTCTGGGGGAGCTCATCCCTCTTTGCTTCAAATCTTCAACAGAATTTGCTTCTAATACAACATTTAAATCCCTCTCTCTCAACGAGGATCCGATCAGAACTGAGTCCATGGAGCCAGAGGACATAGCCACCTCCCTGCACAGTTTTCTTTTTCCATCTTTTGGAAGCAGGCCCGCGCATTGTGCCCTCTACCCACCTTCTCCCGGGAATGCTTGAAAATGCAGCAGCAATTTTATTTTTTTGTTAAGTCAAAGAGTCCAAGGGGAAGAAAATGTCTGCTTTCATTAGCTCATACAGTTAGTGGCAGGATTTGAAAACAAAGTAAATATTGAATCAATTTTAATTTTTTAAAATTACTTTATTATTATTCAATTACAGTTGTCTGCATTTCCCTACACCCCAGCCAATCCCACCTCCCTCCCTTGCTCCCACCCTCCCCCTTGGTTATGTCCATGTGTCCTTTATAGTGTTTCCTGGAAACTCTTCCTCCCACTGTCCCCTCCCCCCTCCCCTCTGGCTATTGTTAGATTGTTCTTAATTTCAATGTCTCTGGTTGTATTTTGTTTGCTGTTTTCTTTTGTTGATTATGTTCCAGTTAAAGGTGAGGTCATATGGTATTTGTCTCTCACCGCCTGGCTAATTTCACTTAGCATAATGCTCTCTAGTTCCATCCATGCTGTTGCAAAGGATCTTAATTTTTAATGTGCCTATATATAAAACAATACCTTGATTAGTGTTCTGTTGTAGAACTGGCAAGACAAATCAAGGAGCCTACAGAAAATTATTTTAAAATAATTGCCAATAAGGTGAGAAAAACATTTCCTGAGGATTAGCCCGGATTCTTCTCCCCAAGGAGGTGATGGAGGTGAACTTACCTTCCTGCCAACTCCAAACTCCTCAGGCTGATCCTGAGGGACCGGGGGGGAGGGCAGCATCTTTCACAGGAAGGGCAATGACCAGAAGACAGGACCTGAACCGTATTCTGATGGTAAGTCTTCATTTTGAAGCTAAGTCTGTGCTTCCTAACCAAGAAGATGAAAATGATCGCTATGTGATATAGAGGGCCCATCTGGTAATCACACAGCACTTCAATGTTTACTCGCAAAACAAGAAAGGTTTCCAGGATATTCTATAGTTCCTGGATAAATGGAACATTACTCATCCTAAATAATGACTGAATTCTCCATCTCTGCCAATGAGAGACATGGCCTCTTCACATAAAGTTTTTATTGAAATATAATACAGAAAAATGTGGAGATCAAATATACTGCATAATAATCATGAAACAACGCCACCCACATTCTGGGAGTCCCTGTCCCCTGCCAGGCCCTCCCACCCATATGTGCTGTGACAAATAGTGTGGCTAGCACAATCCTGTTTTAAAAACACTTTATTGGTTATTTTATTTTCATTTCCTTAAAAAGAAAAAAACCCTCATAAAATAAAGATTATGGTTGCTAATAGGAAGACAGTAACTAATAAAAAGAAGTGTTAAAAGCTGTGGGATTTATGGCTGGGTCAGTTCACCAGTTCAGTTCCGTGCAGTCCTGTATTCGTATCTGTTTCTCCAAAAGCTCTCTGGATTCCTCTGCCTGGACCTAGACAATATTGCGGAGTGAAATGTCTTTGGCTCCAGTATCCTCGTCTGCCTTACACATGTTGGTGACATGTTATCACCACTAATAAAATGGCACAGAGCATGCCCATGTACCTACCTCATTTGTCTTCCAGCCATTTGCATTCACAAAGGGACTAGGCTTTACTGGGATCCTGCTCAGTGGGGGGTTTTCCTGCCTCTCTCCCACACAAACATGGAGGAGGCCTGCGAGAGGAAGACAACGTTGGCCAGGCCCCAGTGGCCACTACTGCCACTTCTTTCCATACGCAGGCATGAGGTAAGTCCCCAGGTTTTACTAAGCAGTGACTGCCATGTGGCAGGGAGCCACTCACCCTGCCTTTGCAGGAGGCTGCCAAAGTTAGTGCTCTCACTGGAGACACTGAGTCGGTTTTCCACATTGAAGTTCCTTCCATTTGTTTATTTGTTCAACAGTATTTACTTATAAAATTTTAACTACACATGAGGCACTGTGACAAGCCCTATTCCTATTTAATTACATTTGCTAAGTGCATGGCTCTCCTTTCTTCCTCTAGTAATGGTGGTCCCTTTCTTTCTTTTTTTTTTTTTTAAAGATTTTAAAGTCCCTTTCTTTATTCCAATATTTCTCAAACTTCATGTGAAAATCCCAAGGTGCTTGTTAATGCACATTCCTGGGCCACACTCCCTGGAATTCTGACCTTGCTGGCCCTGATGGGGCCCAGGAGTCTGCATTTTTTGGAAAGAGGATTCTAGAGGATGCTGATGTCAGCAGTGCTCAGAGTGCTCCCTGGGACATAGCCCAGTGGACTGCCCACGCAGTCTTCACCTGGCCTTACTCACCCCAGTGTTTCCCCCCACAAATACCATAGCAGTTTCAGGAGCTGCATTTCTGTGATTTGGTACAGCAGCTAGGAACACAGTTCCAGGAAGGTGTCATGCGCTAACGATGTGCGTAACGCACATGCCCTCTCTAGGCCTCATTCCGTAAGATGAGGTCAGAGATCACATGTACAGATCCTCATATGCAGGAAACACCCAGTAAGTGTCAGGAGTGGTTATCATCAACACCACCCCCTCTGACCTCTCCATTCAAAGGGTCTGACACCTGCTTGCTCCTCCCACTCCTCACCCTGCAGCCTAGGCCAGGTGAGCAGGAACCCTCATTTTGGATGGGTCCCAATCCGTCTCATTATCATGTGTCATTAACTCATCACACATTGTCACTTCACTATCACACATGATCAGACTCACCTTCTCAAACATAGCCATGACATGGTATCCCCCACCACTCTCTTACTTCCTAGTTGACAGGAAATGCAGCACTAGAAGAACATGCTAAGTGACATCACCTGGTGAGGGGTGAGGGGGCCATGAGCCTGATGGAAGAAGTTCCACAGGACAACCAGCACAGGAAAGAGGGTCTGATGCAGAACTGCCACTGATCGCAAGAGGCCTCAGAGCCAAACCAACCAAATGCAGTGTTGGACCCAGCTTGACTCTGAATCAAACAGAATAAGAAGACAGCAGGAGAAATTTGATCATGGAATGGACTTCCTATTATTTTCCTGGTATTTTTCAAGGTTGATTTTTTTTTCCAGTATAAAAATGGTTTTACAGTTACTTTGTTAAGCTCTTATCTGTTACAACTACATACTAAAATAGTCATGGGAAAATGAAGTGATGTATGGGATTTGGCTTAAAATATATCTGGAAAAAACTAGCAAATATTGATAATTCTTCTGCTATGGAACTACATATACATTCCCTGAGACTCAGTTGTGATGGGTCATTATCCTGTTCTCTGTGTATATTTATAGATTTCCATAATTAAATGTTAAAAAATATATACAGAATCCTGGTGGCACCATTGACTATAGACTCTATAATATACACATGACCTTTGGATTCTCTGTTTAGCCTTAAAATATGTACAACCGTTGTTTTTCCCTTTTACTTTCTGAAGGCTCCCCAGTTTCACCCAAACTCAATTCTTGCACATATTCCTGGCACCTTCACAGCTTCAGGGCTTTGCACACAAAATTCCTCCAGCATGTTGCTGGGCCTCACCTCTGTCAGTCAAACCCCTACATCCTGCTTTCCTACCAATGCAGGGCTCAGCTGAGTGGTCCTGCTGCCTCCCACAGTTCTGATGGCAGGCACTCAGCAGACTCAGGTGGGGTGGGCTGCCCTGGACAGTCCCAGAGAGCTCTGCTCATGTGTCTGACAACTTAGTGGGGTTAATCGGACAGTCTAGGCTCAGTGAGATTGTCAACTGAAGTGTTTACATGTGGCCTCTCAGCAAGAGGTCTCAGGATGTTTCCTACAGGGAGGCTCAGGGCTCCCACAGGGAGTATTCAAAGATCAGCTGCTCCAACGAGAGGAAGCTGCCAGTATTTTAAGGTCTAGACCTAGAAATGGACACAAGTCAATGTATTTTTTTAATCCTCACCTGAGGACATTTTTTCATTATTATTATTATTTTTTTAGAGAGAGGAAGGGAGAAAGACAGAAAAATCAATGCGAGAGAGAAGCGTTGATTTGTTGCCTTCCATATGTGCCTAGTCCAGAAATAATATGTGTCTGGACCTGGGACTGAACTTGCAACCTAGCTATGTGCTGACTGGGAATTGAACCCACAAACCCTTTGGTTACAGTCCAGTGCTCCAACCAACTGAGCTACACTGAACAGGACACAAATCAATGTATTTTATTGATTGAAGTAGTCATAGAACTCACTGGCATTTGTGAGGAGGCACAAAAGTCCTGTTTCAAATGGGAGAGTGGCAAAGAATTTGTGTCTGTCTTTATTATTTATTTTTTATTGTTTTAATTACTTTATTGTTGTTCATTTACAGTTGTCTGCATTTTCCCCCCACCACTACCCCCCACCCCAGCCAATCCCACCTCCCTCCTTGGTTATGTCCATGTGTCCTTTATAGTGTTTCCTGGAAACCCTTCCCTGCACTGTTCCCTCCCCCTTCCCCTCTGGCCATTATTAGATTGTTCTTAATTTCAATGTCTCTGGTTGTATTTTGTTTGCTGTTTTCTTTTGTTGATTATGTTCCAGTTAAAGGTGAGATCATATGGTATTTCTCCCTCACCGCCTGGCTTATTTCACTTAGCATAATGCTCTCTAGTTCCATCCATGCTGTTGCAAAGGGTAGGATCTCCTTCTTTCTCTCTGCTGCGTAGAA
>VMDR010008767.1:0-35530 GCA_007922815.1 Macrotus californicus | reverse complement strand
ACAAATTATGTGAAGATTTAAACCTTGCAACTGCCTTCCTAAGAAGAAATATTTCCGAAGTTGCATTTTACTTTCCCTCCTGCGAAAGTAAAATTTTGCTTACTTTTTCTTTTTTTTTTTTTAATTACTGGACGTGACTGACTTCATGACCCACTGACGGGTCGTTCTCTGCAGTTTGACAAAAATTGTTACCCACGAACACCGCAGTACTTGTACTCCGGAATAATATTAGAAGGCTCTGAACTCTCAAGAACGATCAGAAGACTTGGATGGTGACCATGGGCTACGCCTTATAAGATTCGGGATAGACAACCTATTTATCTGTTTCCGTAGTGTAGTGGTTATCACGTTCGCCTAACACGCGAAAGGTCCCCGGTTCGAAACCGGGCGGAAACAGTGAGAGGCCCTAATGGGCGGGTATTCTTTTAACACATTTCTACTAATTAGTGATTTTGTCTGCGTTGTTAATTTTAGTGATTTTGTCTGCGTTGTTAATTTTAGTGATTTTGTCTGCGTTGTTAATTTGTCGTTGGAACACGTCATCACAGTTTCATCCTACTCCTATTTTCCCCGAGCCGGTACCAGTTCAGTTTAGTGGGAATCTTCCCGGCTCTCTGGGTTTGTGGTGCAGAGGCTGTCCGATGTCATCAGAAATTGCCTTTAAAGGGCTTGCAATCCAGGCCTATAAAAAGGCAACAAAAGGCGGGAATGCCGCGGAACGATAGACGAAATATAAAAAAAGTGGAAGAAGGAATGAGTCGGAAATGTAAAGCGGAAACGAGTCCAGGGAAAAGATTTTTAGAGGACGGTAGGCGCCGTCGCACTAACCGCGTCACCGACATCGCGGCGGGCGGCTGTGGCCCGGCCTGCGGCAGGCGCGTCCCCCGGAGAAACCCAACATCCCCGCTCGCGCGCGAGGCCACTGAAGCCCAGACACGATAGGGAAGGCGCGGGAAGGCAGGGCTGGGGGAAATGGGCGACGGAGCCGAGGGACGCGGAAGGGGAAAGCGATGGGGCCCGGGGAGACATTCCGGTAGGCACCGCACGGCGGGGAGAGCAGCTGCTCCTGCCGAGGGCCTTCGCGACGGCCTCCACGCGACAGACACCGCCGCGAGCGAGCCTGGGCTTCTCCGCCGGGCCGGTTTCGATCCCGGCCCACCGGTCATCAGGGGGTCGCCCCTGAGGGTCCCTCATGTTTTACCCACCGGTTTGAGACGAGCCAGTACAGTTCTCCCACCCCAGGCTTTGGACTGCTGGGGTGTCTTCTGCTCCCCCGCCCCGCCCCCCAAGCTGAGCTCCTCGGTGGGCCCAGGACTCTGGGAGGCCAGAGCCACCACTCAGTCCTGTCACTCTCTCCAGGTAGATTTTGATCTGTGCCTCAGCTAACGTGAGTTCTCATCATCTTGTGGAGACAGTAAAAGAATCCGAAACAACACGACCTCAAAGCACCAGCTGGGCTGGGCAACAAGCTTGTGTAAGTCATATTGCTTTGGGGTTACAATTAATGCTAACTTGTCATTATGGCTTTGTAGCTTTCTTAGACTCATCGTGCTTCAATAACACTATTATTCCGTTTTTGAGGCTGAAATTGTAGCTGCTTGTCAGTGGAAGCCCCTTTCCTTCAGCCCATTTGTCCTTTCAGAGTTGCCCACACAATTTGAAAACATTCTTGTTTCCTGGCAGCAAGCACATTCCCCGCCTAGCTATCATTTTTCCTGTCCTAGGATCCAAAGGGATGTTCAGGGAGCTCAATTTTCTTTTTTTTTTTTTCAGTGAAGAGTAAAAGTAAAAGAGCCAAATCTGGGTGCCTGGGCAGTACATGGGGCAGAAGACCCCTGGCTCCCCACTTCCAAGTTACCCTAGGGATAGTTTAAAGGATGTGAGTTCATTCACATTGAGGGTTCTATTTAATTGCAGCTTTGCTAGATCTTTACTTTTTTTTCAAATAAATGTTTTACTCTACAACACCATTACTCTACAAAATTTTCTACCTAAATTTTTAATTTCTCACTAAAAACTAATTATGTTACTTTTTAAAAAAACTTTTTATCAAGAAACAAAGTAGAGAGAATGGTATTATGAAACCTCAAGTACCTATCATCCAGCTTCAACAATTTTCTCTTTTCCACAATTCCTGTTTTACCTCTACCCCCACCACTTCCCACCTCCCACCCCCACCCTCTCACTACCTGCCCCCAGTTGTTTATAGTTCTCAGATCCCACAGACTATCCTTCTATAGTTATTCTGTGGACCAGCTCCCTTTCCCTCTGGTAGTTTTGGTACTCTGTAGAACTTGAAATTTCTTTGAAATTTAGGAAATAATATTAATAGCTACAGATTTCGTGAATTTGGGCTCTACTATGGATGAGACACTTGCAAGAAACCTATGATGTGCCCCTATTAAAAGGAAACTTCATCTATTTATTCATTACATTGCAATAAGAAACAGGCTACTCTCCTGTTTACCTTCTGATAGGCAATTAAAATAACAAGCAAGTAAACAGATAAAGAAATAACCACAGCCCTGGCAAGGTGGCTCAATTGCTTGGAGCGTTGTCCGGGTCTAGGCATGCAGGGGAGGCAACCAATAGATTTCTCTCTCTCTCTTTCTCCTTCTCCCCGCTCCTATCCCTCCTCTTTCTTTAAAAAAATCAATAAACATATCCTCAGGTGAGGATTAAAAACAAAAACCAAAACCTCAGAGTTATAAGGACCATGAAAAACTTAAAGATTAAAGATGGTGACCTGATAAAGTGGCAGGCAAGCAGTTGACAACATTAGAGAGATGGGCCAGGAAAGATTTATCAGAAGAGGTGACAAACGAACTGAGTCAGGAAGATAAAGAGCCAGCCTTTCAAAGATATTAGAGAAGACACCTAAAGTAAGAGGGAGCTTGGTAGGTTCAAGGACAGAGGAAAGATTAGGAGCTTGGAGAGCAAGGAGCCACAGCAAATACCTCCCTTGGCTCTGCATCCTGAGGACACCACCTCCACCATTTGTTGTTTTTCTTTGCAAGTGGGTTGAAAAATTTGTGGAGTATACTGGATTCTTAGAGGACTCCCAGGCCAATAAGGAACACAGTAGGACCTCAATGTGGAGTTTTTAAGAGCAAATGAATGAGCATATAGGTTCCTTCAGAAGATTGCAAATAAGCAATATACCTAGGTTTTCTAGGTGCTGTGGGTAGGTGGTTAAAGCAAGGAGTCTGCAGGAGCAATGAAGGTTCAGACATCAGCTCTGCACTCCAGCTGTATGACCTAACCAGTGCCTCCCTGTCTTCCCACTAAAAGAGGTTTCAGATAGATATATCTGTAATTGCCATTTGAAATGTCTAAAAGAATAAATATCACCAATGGCTTAGGTGTTTGTAATGACACTTTATTTAAGGAAAGGGTTCTTTCAAAAATTGCTAATTTATAAGAAAAACAATACTATTTGTTTTAAAACCTTGTTTTAATATTTGATTTAAAGCCTTAAGAATAACCATAGATGTGGAGGATGGTTGAAGGCTGACATCAAAGCTCAGGTCATGTGCCGGCAAGGCCATGCTTGACCGCTTGCATCTGCAAAGCAGAGCAGGCCAGCAGCTGACAGCAGCCAGAACCTGCGGGGGTTGAGAAGGGAATAACCTCAAGCTTCAGCTGAATGTGACTGTAACCTTTGCAGAAGACATATTTATCATTTAGATAGCCTGGGAACGGGACAATCTTTGCCCGAAGCATTTTCCTGAGTCTGCAAAACTTCCTTGAGCTTTTTGTAATCAACCCCTATAAAATAAATGCGGAAACCATGTTCAGGGTCATTGTCTCTCCATCCGAAGACAATGTTCAACCTGGCCCTCGCTTTTCCTTAAACTGTGTTGTGTTGTGTCTTTCTTACTCTCCTGTTGCCCCCACTCAGGGACCTCCACTCTGTGCCAGTCATGGCAATAGCAGCATTATTTACAAGTGCTAGAAACAGCCTAAGTGCCCATCAGTAAGTGAGTGGATCAAAAAACTGATTCATTTACACAATGAAATACTATGCAGCAGAAAGAAAGAAAGAAGGAACTCCTACATTTTTGACAGCATGGATGGTACTAGAGAGCATTGTGCTAAGTGAAATAAGCCAGGTGATGAAAGACAAATACCATATGATCTCACCTATAAGTGGAACCTAATCAACAAAACAAACAAACGAGCAAAATAGAACCAGAGACATGGAAATGAAGAACAAAGTGACAGTGACCAGAAGGGAGGAGAGAGGAGGATAACAAGGAGAAGAATGAGAAAGGGCAAGTCAAGGAACATGTATAGAGAATCCATGGGCACCATCAATAGAGTAGGGATTGACTGTGGGGAGGGGGGCAGGGCAGGGGAGAGCAAGTAGGGGGAGGGTAATGTGGGACAACTGGAATTGAAGAACAAAAAATAAATGAAATGGTCTTGGCTGGTGTAGTTCAGTGGATTGAGATTGGGCCTGTGAACCAAAGGATTACTGGTTTGATACCCCATCAGGGCACATGCCTGGGTTGAGGGCCAGCTCCCCAGTAGGGGGTACATGAGAGGCAACCACACATTGATGTTTCTCTCCCTCTCTTCTTCTGTTCCCCATCTCTAAAAATAAATACATAAAGTCTTTTACAAAAATGTATTTATCTAAAAAACACCTTAGGAATAGCGTAGGCTTGAACATTTACAACTGTAATGCATTGGATATTAATCACAAAACAAGTTTGTGTTCTTTTCTATATTCAAAAGCTTCCCCCTTGCCCTTAGACACTGAACATCTCAAATGACAACAGAGAGGGTTTCCCAAAATATCCAGTGATTTTAAGCCAATGGGTCCTGACACAGAGAGAAGGAACAGGTCATTCTGGGTCATCTTTTTGGCCACTCTTTCTTTTGCAGGCAGTCCTTCAGAATCAGGTTGCTCTGGGTGACATTTTATCTTTCTCCTTACCCAAAATTCACACTCCCCAATGACACCAGAATGCGACTGAGAACTGTCTTTCATCTGAGGGACTTGTACCCTTAAGCCCATATCAGGTGATATAAATGGCAATGAAATAAGGGGGTGAGCATTTGATGTGGGTTGGACCATCTTTCCCATAGACCCTGGGGGAATGACTTGGTAAAGTCTAGAAAGGGAAACCAGTGACAGTTTAAGAGCTGACACTGGAGTATTTTTAAACTCGTTAGAAAATAGGTATGAATATATTAAACTTGGAGATAATTTTCTGTTTCAAATGAGGTTTTTAAATGAATATATTCAAGTGGATGATTGATGAATAATTTGTTTATAAATTATATATAATCATTATAATACCACTTCACAAACTGCATGCATGATCTAACAGTTTGTATATGCCTCATGTGACACCAACCAAGTAAAAAATCATATACAAATTTAATTTCTTATATTTGACTGGATTCTTCCTGTGCAAGAGAGAAAATTTGCAGAGTAAGAAATAACTGAGTAGGCTTTTCCAATGATGTTGTGGCTTGCAAGTGAAGAAAACATGATGCCTCTACAGAAACAGGCCTGAAAAGAAAAAAATAATATTGTCCTATAGAATTAGATTACAAACCATAAACAAGAGTGACACTGTGATCTTGAGAATTTTTTGTGAGAGTATGCTCCAGTGAGTGGCAAAAGGAGGGTTCTTTTGCCTTCCAGGCTGTGCCCTGCAGGCCCTGCAATTGGCATTATCTTGTAGAATAAGCAGTGAGGAGCCCTGGTAATTTTAAGGATGTGGGAGAGGGGAGAGACACATGTTTAGATTTTTAGCTAAAGCAGCTCATTGCTAACAAAGCAGTCGAGTAACAGGGAATTTCATTCATGACTGGTGGGAGGAAATATCAGCTGTTAGGATCCATAGTTGTAGGACCCATCAGCTGGTAGATGATTTGCCTATTTCTATAAATTACAGTAGTATATATACCTTGATCCAGTAATCTCATCTCTGGGATTTGCCTCACAGATATGAGTACAAAAGTGCAAAATGACAATGCTACATGCTTACTAATATAGTATTAATTGTAATAAGAAGAGATTGGAAACAATATAAATATCCATCAGTAGGTGATATGTTAAACAAACTGATTCATCTACAGAACAATAAGAGGGTTCAAAAAGAAATTGAGAAAATTTTGTCTTGAGATAGAAAGATCTTCAAAATATAACAGAGCTGTAATTATATTTTTGTGTAGAATAAAGGAAAATAAAAATATACTTCCATCACAAAATTCTGGAAGAATATGTACAGATACACAAGTTGTTACCTAGGGAAGGTGAAAGTTAGACATTTTTCATTGAAAATATTTATAGGTAGTTCAACTTTTGAACAGTATCAGTGTATTACCTACACAAAAGAAGGTTTTAAAAACCTTCTTTTGTGTGTATATGCAGCCTCTGTGGGAAATGGTATGCAGATTCCTCAAAAAAAAAAAATTAAACCCAGAAATAGCATATTCAGAAATTCCACTCCTAGTATATACCCCAAATAAGCGAAAGTAGGTACTCAAATATATATTTGTATACCCAAGTTCACAGCAGCATTATTCACAATAGCTAAAATGTGGAAGGAGCCCAAGTATCTATACATACATGAGTGGATAAACAAAATATGGTGTACACATGCAATGGATTATTATTTAGCCTTAAAAGAAAGGAAAATTTGACACATGCTACAGCATGAATGAAATCTTGTAGGCATTATGTTAAGTGAAAGAAGCCAGCCACAAAAGGACAAATAGAGTATGATTTGTCTTATATGAGATACCTAGAGTAGTAAAATTCATAGAGACAGAAAGTGGAATGCCAGGGACTATGGGAAGGAAAGAGTGGGAAGTAATTGTTTACTGGGTCCAGAGTTTCAGTTGGAGAAGATATAAAAATTTTTGAGATGGATGATCGTGGTGATGGTTACCTAAGAACATGCATGTGTTTAAAGCTGCAGAACTTTACACTTAAAAATGGTTAAAGTGGTAAATTTTGCTCTGCATATTTTATGCTTTTTAAAACTTATTTTGTACAACGAACAAGAGTGTTGCCGCCACTAAAAGACCAAACAAAATATCGCGCACAGGAAATTTTCACTGTATTATTTCTTCTATTTTCAGAGATTGGTAGATAAGGTAGCATATGTTTAGAAGTAAAAGCTGCTCGCCGCCCAACGTGGGGCTCGAACCCACGACCCTGAGATTAAGAGTCTCATGCTCTACCGACTGAGCTAGCCGGGCGCGGATGGACATTGTTTCTGTATCTGTCACTAACAAGTATTATCTTCATGATGCCATTCAGCCGGTATTCAGCTCCAAGTTTGAAGCTCAAGCCCGGAAGCTCAAACTGCGCATCGTGCCAGGTCACCCTTCCACTTCCGTCCGTTTTCTGTTTGTTACCCATTGCCAGCGACCTAGCCCTTTTCCATCCCTGGGAAGCGCACGGAAAGAAGAGAAAACATGCGCATCCTCAAGCCTCTGGAGCGCTCACCCTGTGATTTTTTTAAATCTAGAGTTAAAAGGCAGAGTCGGGTAATGGGGAGTGGGTGAGGGCCGCAGCCGACCTCTCCAATGTGGGCAAAACGCCGCGATCCGGGGGTGAACACACAATGCAGTATACAGAAGATGTATTATAGAATTTTACACTTTAAACCTATTAAATTTTATTAACCAATATCAGACCAATAAATAATTTCTTTTTTGACTTCCAATATCTGGGGTTTTGTGGGAGTACGCTGCATTTCGGAAGTATGAAAAAAACTAAAAGCACAAAACTACTGTGGAGATGCCGGGGATCGAACCCGGGGCCTCATACATGCAAAGCATGCGCTCTACCACTGAGCTACATCCCCTCCTCGCGAGACGTGTGCTTTCTCTGCTTCCCTAGAAGTTTGCTGTCGCAGGGCACCGGTGGGCTGATGGCCTCCTCAGGGCCCGACATCCCAGAGGCTGCAAACCTGAAGGGGCAGTGTCGCGAAGGTTTCCAGGGTGTTTTACTAAATAACTACAGGGGCGCGACTTCGATCGAAGGACGCCCGGGAAAGGACAGGACCGGTATAAACACCTGGAGGCGGGGATGGGAAAAGAAGTCATTTGACACGATGCCTCAAATGAACTGTGAGCCGAAAAAGAAAAGTAAAGAAGATTAGATGCAGGATGCTACGTTTATAAAACAAAAAGAGAGAGACCTGTAGTAAAATATATAATATTGGTATAAAATAATTCATAATTTCTTGGGATGAGGAGGAGACTGGGGTCTAGGCGGAAGGCCCTCTTCTCTATAAACCACTGTATATCTGAATTTTGAACCATGTCCAAATTAATTCAATCCAAGAAAAATTTACGGAGCACCTACTAGGCACCCAAAACTGCTCGAGAAAACTGTTGGTCCAGTGGTGAACAAAACTCACCTAGTCTGTCCCCTCTAACAGCTCACATTCCAGAGGAAGTACAGTGCTAGAGAGAAAATAGAGCCAGTATGGAGCCAGAGAATGTAGTAAGGTGTGATTGTAAACAGATTTCACCGAGAAAGGGGACATTTGAAAGAAGACTTGAGGCAGGTGGGAAATGAGTCATGCGTATATCTGGGAGAAGAAAGGTCCAAGTACAGGGAACAGCCAGTTCAAAGGCCCAGTTCAAAGGTAGGATCTCTCTGATTGTTGCAGCAACATTGACAGGTACATTTGGCAGGAAGGAAGTCGTAGGACAGAGCCATAAGATATGAGTGTAGAGAGGAGGCCGAGTACAAGGGGTGGGGATGAAGAACAGGATAGAAATGCACACAATAGTAAAGACTGTGACTTTTCCTCTGAAAGGTGGGAGCCACTGGAGGGTTTGAGCAGAGGAGGGCCATGATTTGACTTAAAAATAATATTTTAACAGAATTGCTCTCACAGCTGGGTAGGGAACATAGAGCAGGGGAGTGGGATCGAACGGGGGAGACTGTTCCTCACTGGAAATCATGCAATGGAGAGAGTGAAAGGCTGAGGACATGCTGAGGACTGTGGTTAAGGTGTGTATAGTTTTTTCCTCTTGGAGTCACAGAGGAGTCCCTGGTTTTGTCCTGAGCACCTGGAGGGATGGAGTTGCTGTTAAATGGAGTGGAGTGGGGAAGGCTGTGGGAGGAACATATGGTGGGGCAGACCAGAAGTAGAGTTGTGGACACGGTGAGTGTGTGATACCCCTTAGAACATCTAGGTGGAGTTGCTACACTGGATTGGATGTAGAAGCCAGGCATCCTAGGGGCTCCTGGGCTGGGGCTGTGTATTGTGGTGTCAGCAGGGAAAGGGTCATCCAGGCCTGTAAAGTGGAAGAGATCAAAAGGGACTCAGTATAGACAGAGGTCCAAGGACTGAGCCTGGTAGGGAGAAGAGATGAAGACAGTGAAACCGGAAAAGACAATGGCGTTTGGGCTGCCTGTCACTACCAAACCCAATAAGCAATGACAGCGATTGAATCTTTAGGGCACTTTATTCAGATGGCTGGCGATCTGAGAAAATGGCGGGTTCATAACCTAACAGACCATCTTCTCTTTTCTTTCCAGGCCAAAGTTTTTATAACAGGGAACAAACAAGGTGGGGTGAGGGCTTTTGAAGTTCAGGGAGGATTAGGTGAAAGAAACTGCAACATTCCTGTCCTGGGCAGTTAGCAGTTCCCAGGGGCGGGTGGTCGTCTGTCTCTCCCTGGAACACAAAGGCCTGGATGCCTCCACTTGTCCCCAGGCGTAATCTTGAGCAGTGCTCCAGGAGATCGGCTGTTTTCCCAGGAGCCAGGATGGGCCTTATCTATCTGTAGTTTCTGAAACAAAAGCTTTAACATATACGCTACTTACTAAGCTTATAACTTTTTATCTTAAGCCAAAAATTTCCAACTCTTGAGTCCCCTATCAGTAGCAGGCCATGGAGCTGGGGGGAATGCCTGGAAGGTGCTGAGAAAGGGTGTCAGGAAGGAGGAAACAACAGAAGAGAGGGCAGGTGAGGTGAGGCCTCAGAAGTGGCCTTTACCTTTGGATTAGGATCGCTGAGGTCGCTGGTGACTTCGACAACAGCGTTTCTGAGGAGGGTGAAGGCGAAAGCTTGACCCCAGTGATCTCTGGAGGGCATAAGGAGAGAGGGGATGGAAGCAAATAATACTAGCAGCTTTGGAGTGGGGCTGTGGGGATAAGCTGGAGGAACGTAGAGGACTGGGTTTTATTTGGCGGCGGAGGAATAACACCGAGCAAACTGGAAAACTTTATTGTAAATGTGTTATTTGTTAAAAAAACGATTAAAGAATAAAAAAGGGGGAGGAGACTCTCGCTGGAAAGGTAGCTACAGAGGTGGATAGAAGGCCACGCTTGGGGGTGGGGGGCAAGAGCCAGGGTCCAGACTCCAAATTTAGCTCGGCACAGAACTGGGACGAGCCCGCACTCCGGCAACCTGATCCTGTGGCCCGGACGCCAGACCCTTGCCCGGTGCTGGGTCGGCCTCAGGCAGCAGCCGGGAGTGGCGCCCAGCTGGGCATGTGTGCCCACCTGTCCCGGCCCATTACCCACAACAGCTGACTGGGTCAGGCTAGGGCGGCCTGGACCGGCCCGCGGAGGGGCTGAGCGAGGGGGCGACGGAAGGAGAGCGCCGCGGGACGGAGGAGCTGGGGGCCAAGGCCGGGGATCGAGGGGTCCAGAAGCGGGGCGCAGGGCCCGGGCCTCACTTGGCCCCACTCGCTGCGCCGCCTGGCGCGCTCTCAACGCGCACCTCCTCGGCGGGTTTCCCAGCCCGGCGCGCCCTCGGTGCCAGTCTCCGCCCGCCAGCGTTGGCGGCCGCGCCCTCCCTCCCCGAGCGCCCCGAGAGGCCCGCCCCGGCCGCGGCGCTCCCGGCGGCGCACTGTCGGGTCCCTGGCCTCCCCAGGACCGCCCGACTCGGGTGCGCTGAGGGCGCGCATGGCGACGGTGGGGCCGCGGACCGGCCCGGGCTCTGGGGCCGAGGCCTTGGCCCTGGCGGCAGAGCTGCAGGGCGAGGCGACGTGCTCCATCTGCCTGGAGCTCTTCCGAGAGCCGGTGTCCGTGGAGTGCGGCCACAGCTTCTGCCGCTCCTGCATCGCGCGCTGCTGGGAGCGCCCGGGCGCGGGGTCCGCCGCCGTCCCCCGCGTGCTGCCTTACCCGCTCCCCTGCCCGCAGTGCCGCGAGCCCGCGCGACCGAGTCAGCTGCGGCCCAACCGGCAGCTGGCCGCGGTGGCCTCCCTGCTGCGGCGCTTCAGCCTGCCCGCCGCGGCACCGGGCGAGCGCGGGTCCCCGGAGGCGGCGGCGACTGGGTGCGCGCAGCACGGCGAGCCGCTCAAGCTCTACTGCCAGGACGACGAGCGCGCCATCTGCGTGGTGTGCGACCGCGCCCGCGAGCACCGCGAGCACGCCGTGGTGCCGCTCGATGAGGCTGTCCAGGAGGCTAAGGTGAGCGCTGGCCCCACTCCTGCCGGGTCCCCGCGACCCCGCGTCCCCGCCTGCCTTCCCGCACACGCAGTGCAGATGACCGGCAGGCAGGCAGACGGGAGGCTCAGGTGAGCCCCTGCCTCTTTTCTCCTGCTCAGCACTGGCTCTGGGGCTGAGTGTGGCTGTCCCTCTGTCACCTCCACACCACCAATACCCCCGAATCCCCTCTAGACTGGACTGCCTGGGCGTTGTCCCAGCAGGCTTTCCGTCCGCCGTCCCCGTCCTCTAGCGGCGACTTGGGCAAACCCACACATCCGCTGCCCCCACTCTCAGCTCTTTCCCCGAGGGGGACGACCTTCCCAAGAGGTCGGGGAAGGGTGGGTGGCTCCAGGGTTGAGGTGAGCAAGGAGAGAGCCGTCTGGGCTGTGTCAAAGCTGTTGATCCTAGGCTCCTTTCTTTCCTGCTTCCTTGCTGGAGCCTCAGCTGAGGTGTGTGTGGTGGCCTCTAGCACACAGTCCCATCTTTCTTTGCTCCCTACACTGTTCCAGTCCTTCCATACGGAGGGATTTCTGGTGGTGCGGAGAACAGAGAAGACAAGCTATATTGGGCTGCTGGGAGTGGGAGGATCCTGTGTTTCAGCCTGGATTGTGCACTGGTGGTCTTGGGGACGTGAGACCCTTGGGCTTTTGGCGTTACTCTGAAGTTGTCCTGTCCCCATGTGTGAAGTCTGCGCAGGCTGTTTCCATCCTGTCCAGAGATGGCTTCAACCTGGTCTCATCAATGTGCAGGGCCTTCCCTTGCTCCTGGATGGCTCCTGGAAGTCACTGGGGTTTCCAGAATTCTCTCCCCCCAATATCTCCCTTCTCGCCCTCCGACAGGAACTCCTGGAGTCCAGGCTGAAGGTCGTGAAGAGTGATCTGGAGGACTATGAGATGTTTCGTTCCACGGAAGACAAGGAGGGCAAGGAGCTCTTGGTGAGCTGCTACCCCACCCCCAACCCACCACCCTGGCGCTGTCTTGGTGTGTGGTGTAGGAGTGTGTGCCTGTGGAATAGCAGGGGTGGATTTTAGAAAGATAATAGCATATTATAAAGGGTGAATGTATCCTTTATTGTAAAACCAGAGCTTTTTTTTTTTAAAAAAAAAGACTATATTTTTAGAGATGGAGAAAGGGAGGTAGAAAGAGAGGGAGAGAAACATTGATGTGTGAGAGCAACAAAAATCGGTTGCTCCTCCCACATCCCCAAGTAGGGACCTAGCCCACAACCGAGGCACCTGTCCTGACTGGGAATCAAACTTGCAACCTTTTGGTCAGGCTCTCAACCCACTGAGTCACACCAGCCAGGGCAAAAACAGGACTTTTGAAAGTGAAAGGAAGTGCTAAAATAATCCTTCTAGAACAGCTGGCTAAAACTGGAACTGTCCCAGTGAATCAGGATATATGATCGTTTTAATATTACATGACATCCCAATTAGGGCCTTGGAGCATCTTGTTATTGAATGCAAGTGAATACAGTAAATAGCCTCATGTTAGCCCAGGGCATTTTTAACACAAAAAGAGTTATGAAAAAACGTTTTTTCATTTTTAGAGATTTTTTAGGTTTTGAAATTAGGCTAAGGGTAAGGGAGTTTAGTGGGTGTCAGAGCTGCTAAGGGCAGGAGATCTGGCGACCGGTTTCCAGCAGCCCCCGCTGCGCCGCCCAGTGTGCTCAGCGCCCCCTGGTGGGTAGGAATGCTATTTTGTCTTTACAATGGATCACGGAAGTAAAATGGGCTTCATTTTGATTAAGACGGGCAACGTGGATCACGGACTGTAATTTTCTACCTCGCAAATTCGGATCTTAGCTCAATAAATAGGTGTTAAAAGAATGAAAGGATCTACTAGGGTCTGTTAGGACAGGGCCAGTCAGTTCTGGAGTTGGGAATTGCAGGAACTGGAGGACCCTCCTGTCCTCAAGGTTGAGAGAGGGTGGTATGGAGGGAAAAACCCTGAGTTCAGGTGTTCCTTTCCTGACCCTCAACTGCACCTGGTGCACCTGCCTCCAATGTACATCTGATTATTCACTTCCCTCCCCACGGAAGAACTAAACCCTCCTCTCCAGACATCCACCCTGCCCTCCTGGAGAAAGGGTTAAGCATGTAGCTCTTCCATCCATGACCCAGAGGCACTCCCATAGCATGGGCAGCCTTGTGGCTGACCCACCACAACACTCCTTAGCACCTTACAATCTGTCCTCTGCCAATTCGCCACCCCTCTGGCCCACACATGCTTTAGAATTACAAAATACATGCATAATGAAACAATAGAGGTAGAGGACAACTCTTGCTGCATGATAACAAAGACAATGAATACTTTTATTTAAAAACACTCTTACTCTTTAGGACTGCTTCTTAACTGGGGGTAGTTATGGCCCTTGGGACATTTGGCAATATCTGACGATATTTCTCATTGTCAATCACGACTTGGGCAGAGGTGCTATTGACATTCAGAGGTAGAGTCCAGGGTGCTGATTAAGCATCCTCAATGCACAGGACAGCCCTCCACCTCAAAGAATTATCTGGTCCCAAATGTCAGTAATGCAGAGGTTGGGAAACCCTGATTTGGAATATTTTGGCTAATATTGTTTCACTTGTGTTATTTCCTTGGGAAACCATATGATAAAATTGCAAGAAATTCAGATTCTGAGGTCAGACTCTCTGAGTTAGAATCCTGGCTCCCCACTTATGGTGACATGCACCCATGTCATTGGGTTGAATGAGTTAACACGTGTGAAGTGCCCCAGGCTGCAGCTGCCTGCTCACCCAGTGTCCTGGTGATGAAGGTCCTGGGGGAGCCATAGCCTGAACCCAGGTCTCCTGACCTCAAAATCCACTCCACAGTTTCCTCTTCCAGCCATCCTTTCCTCCCTTAGAGTTTTAAAGAAGAGAAACTGTGACAGTTGAGCCTGTCCTGGAGGAACAGAATCCTTCTCACTTCTCATTAGCCGTAGGAGGCCTTGCTTGTTCTGTCATGTGCACATATTCATGTAAAGAATCCAGGGACCAGGAATATGAGCCTGTGTCTGGAAACACAGGAGTGAAAAATCCTGTGGATAATATAATGGAAATAATAGAATATGAAGCTTGCATACAACATAGTCTCACGTGGGTCACGTGGGTGTGCTGCTACCTCTGGTCACTGGTGTTGACTTTCCTTCCTTCTTCCTACTTTTCTGCAGCTCCCAGATAATGTATTATGAGCATGTGTTACCTTCACGGTTGTTAAAGAGAAATGGTGCTCCTATTGTGATGTAAAGTGAGGAGTGGAAGTTGGAGGGCAGATGAGTGTTAAAAAAATTCAACTGAGTACATTTTAAAAACCCTATTGGCTTTGTTCAGTGACTGATGAATTACTAATGTAGAGATAGAAAGGGTCCCTAAAGAGTTGTATAAGGCAAGAGATTTTATAAGCAGAGGAAGCAGGAACAAGAAAAAAAAACTGGATTGGTTATTGCTAGGTTACTTTTCCTGTAGGGGATGGCAGGTTCCTGAACAAAGGCAGTTTCTGATTGGCTGGTTTAAGATTCCATTTCTGGGAGAGCTGAAACTATAATGAAGTCTGGTGATGTAGGTCTTGGCATAAGTTACTCCATTTTGATACTGTTTTCTTGAATTTAACACATAATAAATGTGTTTGGGGAAGAGAGGTGACCTTGGTTTAACCTTTGTAGTGGCCCCAGGAGGCACTAAGTCATTCCTCCCACTTTTCAAATGAGGGGATCATTGCCCTGAGTAGTTCTCAGGTGAGTTTAAAGTTGCCCTACATTGGTGGGAGAGCCCAGGTACAAAGGAACATGTGGGCACATCTGTGACTGGGGAAGCAAGAACATGTATTCAAGCTGCTGTGAGCTCACAGTTGGAATATTTAAGTTAGAGCCTGTGCAGGGTGTGCACATGTGCGTGACCCTGTGACCCCCAAGCAGCGCGGTGGATGGAGCCCTGTCTTGTGGGATGGCTTGAGGCTCCTGTCCAAATGCCAAGTCTTGATGCCCGTGTCCCCTCACTTCTCCAACTTCTCTCTTGAGACAGAAGCAGATGGCTGCTGAGCGGGAGAAGGTGGGGGCAGAGTTTCAGGCACTGCGGGCCTTCCTGGTGGAGCAGGAGGGCCGACTCCTGGGCCGCCTGGAGGAGCTGTCCCGGGAGGTGACACAGAAGCAGAATGAGAACCTGGCCCAGCTTGGGGCTGAGGTCACCCAGCTATCTAAGCTCAGCAGCCAGATTCAGGAGACAGCTCGAAAGCCTGACCTTGACTTTCTCCAGGTGAGTCTGGCTACCCAGGACTTTGAGTCTTTATCCTAAGGCACAGGTGGCAAACACAAGGCCTGAGGGCCGAATCTGGCCCTCCGCCTTGTTTTATCCGGCCCAGCACCTAGTATCTACCTGGGGGCAGTGCTGAGCTCTCACTTAAGTGTTAAGGAGTAGTTACATTTATACAGTCCTAAAATTACATTCAGCCCTTTGAAGGCAACAGGTAAGCTGATGTGGCCCCTGGTGAAAATGAGTTTGACACCCCTGTCCTAAGGCATTGTGAAGGCCTTGTGAGAACAGAGTCAGATCCTGAGAATTTAGTAGACTCACAAAATCTGGAGCAGAAAAGGACTGGAGAGAGGTGCCCTGATTCTCCTGGGGTTAGATGTCTAATGGGCTATGATAAAACTTTCCTGACCACGAATAACAATAATATATCTTACATCATATTTCAGTGTATACATACTTGAGACAAAAGTCTTAGAAAATAGCACCTTTACTAATGTGATGCGCTTTGATGTTTTCTATTCAATTTTATTTCATTTAAAAAAAATAGTTACAATCTACTATCACAAATGGGTCAAGAACAGACATTTACAAGACACTGGTCCGAATGAGCAGTTGCTGCGTAAAGGCTATAACTTGTGTCCGTGGTGTGGAGAGCAGAGACAACCCTGCGCCCCAGCATATGGCTCCAGTGAGGGTTCTGTAATGACAGGAGCATTTGCAGACTGTGGACAGGGGTCCTTCATGTTGACGAGACACCCAGCTGCCCGTCCCAGTGGGAAGACCCTTGGCACCAGGGTCCACGCAGGCAGCAGATAAGCAGGGATACCTGCTTATTGCTTGTTCCTCTGGGAGCAGGGCAGGGTGCGGTTGTATTTTCTTCAAAGGGGTTGATTTGGTTTGCTTTCACCTTTCTTTTCAGGAATTCAAAAACACACTAAGCAGGTGAGTGGATCCTAACAGTTCCTTGGTCTCCTCTAAGCTGGTTCCTTTTTTCCACTGTGTGCTCTCTTCATTCGCCGCCCCCAATTTCTCACCTTCTCATTCCCCACTGCCTTACCTGGTCCCTCTGAGGCACCTGTCCAGTCCATCTGCCCTGGTTGTGGTTATAGGCATGAGATCAAGCTCTCTTTTTCCTACCTCTCCCCATCAAGACGACCCCGCCATCCTAACTGTGGGAGTGGGACAGTGTTGGTGGGCCTTCCTCCTTGTCCTGCAGGTGCAGCAATGTGCCTGCCCCCAAGCCAAGCACGGTTTCTTCTGAGATGAAGAATAAAGTCTGGAATGTTTCCCTCAAGACCTTTGTCTTAAAGGGGCTACTCAAGAAGTTCAAAGGTAGGGCCTGGGGCAGGGGGGTGGGGGTGGGGGTTCTGGGCCATGAGATGCCAGTGGCAGTGGTGTGGCTCTGGTGATTTGGGGTCCAAAGATGTGCCTTTCCAGAAGCTATGTGAGAAGACCAGAGCTGGGGTGTGTGGTGGCTAATTTATTCAGGCTCCCCCAGGGCACAAAGTTCCCCTGGGAGCAGACAGGACAGAGGGGCACTGGGGACAGAAGGAGGGATGAGGAAGGAAATCTCAGCTCTGACCAGCACCAGGCAAAAGAGGGAAAAAAGAAGCTGGATGGGGAAAACCAGAAAACTGCCTCTCCCGCCTCCATGCTAAACCCAGTGCCCCTAGCCTATCTGGGGTGGTAAGTGAGCCACTGGGGCCATGAATGTCAGAGGAGGTGGTGTCACTGCCATGGCCAGACAATCTCTCGGGTCATTCATGCACACCCTGCTTTGTTTCTCTTCCTCAGAGGATCTTCGTGAAGAGCTGGAGAAAGAGGAGAAAGGTACGGTGATTGCGCTGATAGCGAGAGCGTGCCAGTTATTTGGCTGTGACCTCCCTGCTGGTGACCGTGTCTCTGGGCTTCTGTGTGATTGCTTCCTTCTGCCCGCCCACCTCGGCAACTCTGCCCTCTATTCCCCCCATCCTCAACTCACAGTGCTGACTCCCTCAGGCCACAATGGGGCCTGTAGACTTGTGGTCCATAGCAGGAGTGCCCCGCACCTCAGGATACTTAGATTGGGGAAGGCTTGTTGGCCTCTCTCCCCCTGTTCTCACTCCCAACTGAGACCTCACATTGAGACCTCTTCTGGGGACTGGGGCTGTGTGCTGGTGAGGGCTGAGGGGAAGCTGAAGGAATCTGAGGACAAAGCGGGAGGTGGTTCTTAATCCTGCAGAGCTCTGGGCTGAGTGGGATCCAATCCCACAAGGAGGGCTAAGTCAGACTTTTCTTGGGTGGAATCTATAGCAGGTGGGTAAGACCATGCCTCTCCTCTGCTGGAACCTTGCATCTGGCCCTCGCACTCAGTGAAGGCTGCAGTTCTCACAGTGATCTTCCAGGCCCCAGGTGGTCTGGCCTCACTATCCCATGCCCTCCCAGCCCCCCATACGCTCTGCTGCTCCTGGAATGCACCTAGCACACACTCACCTGGGCCTGGAACGTATGCTTCACCAGACAGCACCTATCTGGTTTCTTCACCTTCTGCATGTCTTTGCTTACATGCACCTATTCAGCGAGGCCTGCCCTAGGCCTTCTAGTTGAAATCATAGCCTGTTGTCCTGATCACCTCTTATCTTTTTTTTTTTTTTAAATCATGAATTGTTTATCCTCCCTTTCCCTGTGAAAGGAAGCTCCAGAGGGGCTGGGATTCCCAGGGCCTAGCATAGGCCTGGAACACTGCAGTGCTTACGAGTGTGCTTATTTGAGCTGTTTAGTGTGGAAAACTTCAAACATACACTAAAGTAGAGAGATGAGATAACAAATATTGTGTATGCATCATACACCCTTGGCAGTCTTCACTCACTCCTACTCATTTTTTCCCACTGGACTATTTTGAAGCAAATTACAGATAATATCATTTCCATAAATATCTCAGTATTTGATCTCTAAAGAGATAGACTTTATAAAAAACAACCACAAAACCATCATAATTAGAAAAAAATGATGATTCTTTCTAGTACCTAAGTATTCGACATCCCTCAATTATCTTTTCAATTGGATTTGCCCATGTGTTTGAACTGGGGTTCAAATCAGGTCCATACATTGCATTTGTTTGATTTCAGCATGTGCTTGTTGGGAGGGGTGGGAATAAGGAGTGGGGGCTGTGCAAGGGGCCTGCATGGGCCATCTCTCCCTGTCTCCCCCTCCAACTGCAGTGGAGTTGACCTTGGATCCTGACACTGCAAATCCCCGCCTCATCCTCTCTCTGGATCTTAAGAGTGTGCGCCTTGGACAACGAGCCCAGGACCTGCCCAGCCACCCGCGTCGCTTTGATACCAACACTCGAGTCCTGGCGTCCTGCGGCTTCTCCTCTGGGAGGCACCACTGGGAGGTGGAAGTGGGCTCCCAGGATGGCTGGGCTTTCGGTGTGGCCCGCGAGAGCGTGCGCCGCAAGGGCCTCACGCCCTTCACTCCCGAGGAGGGCGTCTGGGCGCTGCAGCTCAATGGTGGGCAGTACTGGGCTGTGACCAGCCCTGAGCGGACACCCCTCAGCTGCGGCCACCTGTCACGAGTGAGGGTGGCGCTGGACCTGGAGGTGGGGGCCGTGTCCTTCTACGCCGCTGAGGACATGCGCCACCTCTACACCTTTCGTGTAAACTTCCAAGAGCGTGTGTTCCCCCTTTTCTCTGTTTGTTCCACTGGCACCTACTTGCGAATCTGGCCTTGAGGGACATTGCCGGCCTCCCAGAGAAGGGGCGGTCAGTCAAGGGTGAACGCATTCTCCTGGCTGCCCACAGGAAGGGATGTTGGTCACCTTGGGTCTGCCCTTCACTCTCCTGCCACAGGCTGCCTTAGAGAGGCTTCTGGAGACCCAGCCCCAGAGGCATGAGACTGTGCAAGCTGGGAAAGGGGCTCTGTGTTCAGCTGAGCAGAGGAAGGGATGCTTTGGTCTGTCCCCTACCTGTTGTTTCTGGCATGCACATTTGGTACCAGCTGTGAGGAGGCAGAGGCCTATGAGCACTGGAGCCCCCATGTTGACAGGGGTGCTTCCTTTGGGGCTTACTGCCCAGACTCAGCAGGACCTCTGGCTCCCTGGAACAACACCAAACCCTGGCCCTGTGCTGTTCTCAGTTCCAAGGGCAAGTTTGGAGCCAGGCCAAGTACCTTCATGATCACTTCTGTTTTGCCTTCTTGTCAGCTGCCAGTTCTGCCTTCAGAGACCTGAATCCAGTTGGCCTGACCAACTCATCCACTCAGGGAGGAGCCTCCCAGCTCCGAAGACACTCTGGGACAGAGCTGGAAGGAGACCCTTGACCTGTGCATGAGGGAAAAGCCCCAGACAACAGTCTGTAGGCATGGTTACCCTCTAACACCCCTAAACTGATGATACAGAGTGATATGTACATCCTCAGCCATAGTGACAGCCACGTGTTCTCACAGATACCTAAAACCCTCTCAAATGCCAAAGTATAGTCATTCTGGGTAAGGAGACCAAAGGTTCTGGAATTTTGAAACACAAGAGAGCACATATAATTTTACAGATGTAACTTACACAAACATGGAAGTGCAGAGCACAAACATGACCCTGACAGATTCCTTCTGGAACTTGCCAAATGTATGCTAACAACAGAGGACCCTGGTGCCAAGGCTAGCTCAGCCTGTGCCCTGGTGGTTGTTATCCCCTTGGCTAATTGTTCACCAGCTTCTTTCAGGCTAGGCTTCTGGGATGGTGGTGGTGGGTTCTTCCTTGCTTAGTGCTCCCCAGGGAAGGGAGATGGAGATGGAAATACAGATTGTGAGCTCATTTTTACAGTGGCTTTGCTCATTCTTGACTTCCCCAGTCTGAGTGCGAGAGCACAAGCACGAGCAGGGAGTTCTGCCAGATGAGGTGAGCAGGTGTGCTTCTGTGTGTGAGAAATGTGCACGCCTGTGTTTATATCAGGTTCTGGGGCAGAGGGATGTGTGGATCTTGGAGGGTGCCACGACCAGCGCAGGGTGGAGGTCCCTGAGTGGGGACGACGGGAGATTAAGAAAGACACAACACAGTTTAAGAAAGATTAAGAAAGACACAACACAGTTTAAGGAAAGACACAACACAGGCAGTTTAAGGAAAAGCGGGCACCAGGTGGAGCATTGTCCTCGGATGGAGAGGCAATGACCCTGAACATGGTCTCCGCATTTATTTTTTAGGGGTTGGTTAGATAAAGCTCAAGGCTGCAGGCAAAGATTGTTCAGTTCCCAGGCTATCTAAATGATAAATATTTCTGCAAAAGTTACAGTTGCATTCAGCTGAAGCTTGTGGTTACCTAATTCCTTTTGAATCCCCGTGGGTTCCATGGGTTCCGGCCGCTATCAGCTGCTGGCTTATTCTGCTTTGCAGGTGCAAGGAGTCAAGTGTGGCTTTGCTAAGCACTTGACCTGAGCGTTTGGCATCAGCCTTCACCGTCCTCCACAGAAGGGGCATGTATGGGCACATGCATAGGGTTTAGGTGTTGAAACAGACCTAGTGCAATTAGGTCATACCCTATTATTGACTTGTGGTTAAGTATTAGCCACCCCATAGTTAGGTGATGGCTTTAGGTTACCAACCCCACTAATGGGCTGCTCCTCTAGATGAAAGCCAATTTCAGACCTAATTCTGTCCTGCCTAGGTTGTTATGCAGATGCAGGGACAGTGACAATCAACTAGCCTGGCCTGCAAGAGTCATGGAGCTTCAGTGCTCTATCTGTTAAGGTGCTTCAAGCACACTTTGCATGCAGGGTTCTTGTAAGGCAGGCATGGCACTGTTCTGGAGGCTGACCAAGTGCACACAGCACCAGGCCATCAGAATCCAGTGTCCTACAGACTGGGAACAGGACCATTTAAGAGTTTAGCCTACAGCAGCATTCCAGAAGGTGAATTCTATGCCCTGTTCATACCTTAAGTATAGCTCTAGAACACTGTAGCCAATCACAATATTTGACTACCACTGATTTCCACAAGGAAAACTCATTTTAACATTTATTTGCTAATTAAATGGCCTTTTGTTATCCTCAAGCCCTAATGTTTTCTGGGATTGTCTGACTTTTGAACTGAGTATCATAATTACTCTTTATGTCATCTAGCAACTGTGTTGAAGTATTGTAACACATGTTATGGGTCACCAAAGGCAGGGTGACTGGTGGGGGCCCTGTAGGGCCAGGTCTGGGGACTGCAGGCACAGCTGTTTGTGTGTGTATTTTCAGCTTTTGTGTTTGTGAGTCTGGCAGAGTTTGTAGAACTACTGGTACATAGATAGCTGTATGTCTGAAGAGATGTAACAACAGTTACCTAATAGCTGCATGTGGAGGGTGAGAGAGATGTTCTCTCTTGGTCACCAGGACAGCATGGTGACTTTGGATGTCACAATGCTGATGTGAGAGTATGAGTGCATGTCTGCACTTTTCTCTCCCACCCTTTGGGCATCATAAGGTCTCAGAGATCTCTGGGTCTCTGAGAGCAAATACTGGCCTAACTTCAGCCCTTCTGATGCGACCCATTAGTCCCAGATCCTTGTGAGCTGCAGAGCCGTGAGAACCCAGGTTCTTGACACTAGACTCTCACACAGCTAGCTCCTCAGTGTCCCAACTGGGTGTCCCCTAGGGACCTGCTGTTGGCCTGGGCATCCAGTGACTAAAGTCATCTGGCCTTGCAGGGACCATAGGGCAGGTTGGGCAACCAGGCCAACCCCACCACCTACAGTTGCCACTTTCTGACCATTGCAGGGCTCACTCATTGTCCCTCACTGAGCTCTCACCCTCCCTGCCCTCCACCCCACGGGTCCTGTGACAGAACAAGTTCCTATAGAGTCCAAGGTGGACCCTAAAGGTTGCCTTTTCCTAACGGAGCGGTAGGGGCTAAGGATCCCGGGCCCAGACCAAGCCCCTGGCCCAACACTTCCTCACACCCATGCGCTCAGGTTTCTCCACTACACTCTCTCAGTTTCTCCGTCCTGATCGCCCGCCCCTGCTGCTCCCTCACGGCCAGCCTACCTGACCGACCCCCGGCCCTGGATTCCCCTTAGGACAGGCACACTGACATCCCTCCCCTAACTTCTCCCTCGCAGCCCTGACCTAGGACTCCGATCCTCGCACACAATAAGCCGCAGACCCCTGCGCTCAACCAGTCCCCGCCCGCGACCCGGCAGAAACGCGGAAGACCCGGACCTCCGCACAGATCCGCCCACCGGACGCCCCGCCCTCACAGGCTCAGCCCGCGAGCGAAACGGGGCCCTTTTCCCCGTGGGGCTTTCTCCCAGGATCTGAGGCTCCGCTCGCGGCACCAACACGTACAGACGCCGCAGGCTAAGCCGCGGCGGCACGGCGGGGCCCTCCTCTAGGTGCCCAGCTTCTCCGCGAGATTGTCCGTGGCCACACTGAGACCGATTTTTACATCAACTACTTGTGCGTAGAAAGTGAGTCGGCAGTTGGCTCCATAGCTCAGGGGTTAGAGCACTGGTCTTGTAAACCAGGGGTCGCGAGTTCAAATCTCGCTGGGGCCTGCTCACACCGTACTTTTTAAAAATTTCTTTCTTTTTGTTTTAAAAGAACTGTAAGGTGGAAAAGCGCAAAATGAGTAAGCCAACACGAATTCCACTTTTCGGGGAGGCCAGACCCTGGTGAAGCTTCCTGTTCTTTGCCCTACAGGTGTCGGCCGTCCATCGCTTGTCTTTGGAAGAACTGTACCCACTGCGTCCTTGGCCTTGTGATCACAGGCTCCGGGGCCCCGCGCCCCTTCCCCTCCACGATCCCTTTCTCGATTCCTTCTGCGCGCTCTCCCGGTGAGTTCGTGGCGGGTCTTTCCGTTTCCCTCCTCGGGGCGGGGGCAGGGTCTCGTCCTCGTCTCTCATTTTTTCTTCTTAGGTGAGTGGGGTCCACCTGATAAGGTCCCCTCATGTCCCCTGGGAACCTACTGCCTTAGCTGGGAGGGTGACTAAAAATTCCGTTGGCCCTCGCAGTCTGGCTTCTATGTTATGAGGTGGCCTTCCGGTCGGACAGGTACTAGGGGTCGATGAATCCCGGGAGCCCGGGGCGCCAAAGTCGGGGGAGGGAAGCGGGTCCCCACTCCTCAACGCACTCCATCTGCTCCATTCACCCCCTTCTCCGGAGTCCACACAGGTTTCCGCGAGTGATTCTCTCCTCTGGTACACCGGACCCGGGTTCTGTTTTCTAACCGCGAGCTGCGCTAGAGCTCCACCCCCACCGCCCGCCCCCCATCGCCCCGGAGTCAGCGGTATCCCCACGTGGGGCTGCAAGTCGTTCAGGGACTTTCAGAGGGTCCACTTTGGCTGGAGAGAAGGCTCCTGCGGTCTGGGGTCGTGCCCGCGAAGGCCGTGGCGGGTGGGCGCCCGAGAACTGCCTGCAGGGCAGCTTACCCCCTCCATTTTTCACTAGGGATTTAGGCTCATTTTGTACACTTGACTTCGTTAACAGCATAAATAAATAAATAAAAGTTAGAAGGTCAGCATGTATTAGTTGTGCGGGGTTTTTGCTTGTTTCGTTGTTTAAAAGAAAAAAAACATGAATGGTAAAAAAGGCTGAAAGCGAATATGACACATTTATAGCCTTCAGGCCTGGAAGTCACGGATGTGGGTGATTATTTGCACTTTTCTTTAGATAATTGCCTAGAGAAGAGAAGCAATAACAAGCCTACAACACGGAGGCGGAGAGCCAGGAGCGCCCACCCTACTTTTAGTGAACCGGAAGGGGCGAGCTAGCCTCCAGGTCCCTAAGGAAGAGTCCGAGAGCTTGAGCGGCAGGGGCAGAAGGCTTGTTACAGAATGGACTGGGGGTTATGGGGTCCCTCTGTCACTGTAGATTCTTTCCCCGCTGCCGACGAATTGGAATTACGGCTCTCAATGCCAGAGTTTGGTGAAAAGGAAAGGAACTATTTATTCAACATTTATACAGATTTAGAGTAATAACTTAATGTCTTTGTTAAAATCCCAAAGTCCCTTAAAACACCCCCAAACAGTCCTTCCTTCTCCTCTTTGCCTAGTCAGGCCAGTCAGGGGTACCCCTATCTCAGGAAAAAAAAGTAGAAGTCCATGGCTCGTCTAGCTCCCCTTTCTTCCCAGTAATCCGTGCTGGGCTGGCAGGCCTTCCCCGGTTCCCAGTACCATCAGCTGTGTGCCCTGATTTCCAGTTCTTAATTCAAACCCACGTGGCACCTTCTCATGGCCCACCAGCAAGAGCCTGTTCACCCCTTTCCTTCCTGCATTGTCTCTCCTGCGTTCTTCCCAACCACTAAGAAAGAGCTCTGCATGTCTGCTACATCTTGCTTTCCTGCTGTCTGAGCCGGTAGTGAGGAACCCCCCAAACCCTGTGGTTAGCTCGCGCCTGGGTTTTAGTCCCCACGTTAATCTTTCTCTGCAACCCCATTTCCGACTCCTCCCACAATCGGCTACACCTGCCAGCACTCCCGTATTTTTCCAGCCTTTTTTGGCTGCCGTAGTTGGTCTCGGCAGGCGAGGAGCAACCACCTCCAAGCTCTCACGCAGGCAGGCGCTGTAAGGGGAGCTGCCTCCCAGTTACATCATGGGTTAAAGTCACTCCCATCTTCCTGGCTAGCATGGCCACAGCTACTTAACATATCTATGAAGCTAACCAGCGGGTATAGATATATGTAAAGAATCGTTTTTGCATATCAGGTGTGAAGCTGGCCAACTGTTGATATGCAAAATAACTATCAATGGTCCTGCTCCTTGTGTCTCATCCCCCCCCCCGCCCCACGTCCAGACTTATGGGGAATGGGGATATCCTATATTATATTTTCTGGACACTCCGAGTTGTGGGCCCTGTTTCAAATCCTTCGTTTTGAGGCCTCTGGCTGTATCCTGTTACAGGCTAAGCAAAAGAGCGGAGAGTGTCAATGGAAGAAGTTAGCACCTTTTCCCTGGGAGTAGGTCAACCACCTTGTCTCCTACACTGTTTTGTAACAGCCAACTGGTGGCACAAAAATAAACCTTTGGGCCAGATTTGAGTGAAGTTTGTGAATTTTACAGCAGGGAATCAGAATCACTGTTTTACTCCTAAACAACAGAGCAATTAAACCCCTTTGGGGAGAGCAGGTCCGAGACGAGGGAGGAAGAGAGCGCCCGCCGGTTGTCTGGTTCTCCGGGTTGGGATGGCTGTTCCTGGGCAGTCCTGGGAGGGCGGAGGGCCGCAGTACCGACCGGTGCGCGCGCGCGCTGGTGCCAGACGCTGGAAGCCGGGTTCTCCGTCCTCTCGTTTCTGCCTTACGCTGGCTTACATTTCTTGAACACTTTGCAAATAAGTAAGTGTTGCTTTTAAAAATATTTTCATAAAATGATATAGAAAAGTCCCTCCCCTTTGCCAGGCGCCCCACGTGAAGAGACTACGCTGGATTTCATTTCTCCTGTCGCGGCTGAGAACCCAGTCCGTACCGTGTCCCCTCCGAGCCCGGCGCAGGGTTCTCTCCAGGAGCCCTGCGGCTCTCCCGGCCTCTGCGTCCGGTCTCTGGGCCTCCAGTCTTGCGCCTTATTTGGGCTCCCTTGGGACGGAACTTCAGTCCCCAGAAGCGGAAGGATGCCCCTTCCTGCTGCTTGGGTAGCTCTAGCTATCAGGCGCTCATTTGGATCCCAGGACATCTGAGAGGCGGTCAGAAGGACGGAGCGTTTGCACTGCGCGAGCTATCTGCGTCTGAGAGTGAACGGCAGGCGCGATGAAGGCTGAGAGGGATTGAATGGACGTAGGAGACACCGAAATCCAGAGAGTGGTGCCAATATATCAGAAATAAAAATCCCCTTTCTTGGTGATGAAATAACTTCACAAAGAATTAAAGACTGACTGGTGAATACGCGTAGCAGCTGGCTCGTTGGTCTAGGGGTATGATTCTCGCTTTGGGTGCGAGAGGTCCCGGGTTCAAATCCCGGACGAGCCCAACTTTTTTCTTTCACAAAATGTTTTTTTCTTGTACGAACAATTGTTGTCGGTTGTGGATAGGGCCGGTCCTTTTGCGGTTACAGAAACGTGGAATCGCCATGACCAGGGTAAGCTTTCCTACCAATCTATAGTGAAACTGCAAGCGGTCTTTTATGGGTTTCCGTAGTGTAGTGGTTATCACGTTCGCCTAACACGCGAAAGGTCCCCGGTTCGAAACCGGGCGGAAACAGGTTTGGTTTTCTTTTTTTTTTTTCTTTACGGTTTTGCATTTTTTCCTTCTACTATTTGAAAATTACTGCGTTGGGGTAAAATTGGAACTCTGTGAGACAAACTAGGTCCCAGTTCATATCACGTCATCATATCCTCCTGGTTACAGAGATGTGCTGTCTTCCAAGGTGGAGAACAACATCACATTCCTGATTTCCAGCCTCAGCCACAGGTGCCTGTGCAGATCTTAATTATGCCACTCCACTTTTGGTCAGGAACACCTGTGAGCATGGAGACTGCATAGAGTCCGGCTACTTTGCAGCCACACGCTTTAAATGGAGTTCTAAATTCCGAGTAAGGGCAGAACATTCCGCTGGAGTTCAATTTCATATTCTTCTTTTGCTATCCACGGAAAAACACAAAATGCTTACATTAAGGATTAAAAAAAGTGGCAGCGGTGGGATTCGAACCCACGCCTCCGAAGAGACTGGAGCCTTAATCCAGCGCCTTAGACCGCTCGGCCACGCTACCTCCCCGCAGAAAGGTATTTGGGTGTCTTTTTTCAATGTTGATAAGCTCCCCAGCTGCCTCACGAAAACTTTTTTGTATGTATGGAATTTTAAACGAAGAACAATAGGCCAAAAGGGTGGGGCAGGGATAGTTTTAAAGAAATAAACAGAAGTTCATTTAAACATACTTTTGGGTAGTTGTCCACAACTGCTTATAAGAAACTTCAGATGACTTTAAAAAGAGCCTTTTATAATATTTTTACCCACAGTATCCAGTCTAAGTAATTACTGCAACCATTTAAAATGAGGGGCTGTGTGAAGGGTAAGGGAATAGCTAGGAGACTCACTTGTTGAGATTGTTCATGAGTGTGGCAGAGACCAATCAACTGGCTGATTTTCTTGAATAAAGGCACATGTAGGATTTATAAAGGGAAGACAAAAGAGAAACCTCACAGCAAGTCTTGAAACAGTGAGTCTTGTTCTCCGAGTAAACTGTTCTGCTGGTGGTTGTCACAAGCATAGGTTTGGGACCTGCCCTGGGTGGGCTGGCTGAGCCCACCAGCAAATGATTGTTATTTTGTTTCTCAAAAACAAAACAAACCAAACAAAAAACCAACCAAACAAAAACAAACAAAACAAACAAAAATCTCAAAAACGGTAAGCACTCAGTTATGAGGCATGTGTAATTCTGTAACACCTGCAAAATTTGGGTTGTGTCAGCATCTTTCCTCATTACAATTCTTCAGAAATTAAACAAAACTTTTTGTGCCGCAGTCCAGCTGCAGCAGGATCCAGGAGGTCCCAAAGGTGGGTAAGGAGTCGGTGCTGGGAGACAGGCAACTACACAACTCGATGGCTGTGCAAAGCTGTTCCAATTTATTGTTACTTTTCACATTGCTTATATACAGATTTTTTGGCAAGCATTGACTTTCTATGGTTATAGATTTATGATTAAGCCAAGCAAAAAATCATAATTCAACATACAATGGCCTTATAAATTGAGAACAAATAACTTGCCAGACAGAATCTCAATCAATTCCTTTGCCTGTGGTTAATGGTTGACCCATGATCTATGTCTATTTCTTAATTCTATTCTACTTACTTACAATGGGCGAACTGATTTAAGTCTGATTAACTGTCTCTGAATTGAATTCTTTTTGCTCTTTGCTTAATTGGCACTCAGGGGGACCTTGGCGTGCTAGTTGTTCCATAACAGGCAGACTTTGCCAAGGAACATGTTTTTCATCCTTATTGACTATTCTTATGCCTTCAATATAGGCTCCTGTAAAGGGCAATGGGGGGTCCAGTAGGCACTAGATATATCTGCATGTTCTTTTTTCCTAATAGAGGGTACCAAATACGCCCTTTTTTAGCCTAAGCCCCGTACGGTAATCCTGGAATGGTAGGGAGGGGATTATAAGACCCTGTTTGTTCTGGCTGGTTATCCTTTATATAACCAGGTGTCATTATCGGGGCATGAATATTTTCAGGGCTAAACAACTCTGCTTGATGTAATTTACTTATAAGTTCTTCTTGGGAAGTTCCCGGTAAGGAATTACATAGTAATTTGATTAACAACCTTTTACCATTAATCGGACAAGCAACAGTAGGTGATTTCTCAGTAGATTGACTTTCTATAGAAGCCTGAGTAACTTCCTCCTTCTCATTCTTTACTTCATTTTGAGATATTTGCTTTAGGTTTGAATAAAACAAGCATAGGAAGAATAATAATAAAATTCCTATTAGCAATACCCCTGAAGTTCCCACTACCAAGCTAGTTATATCGAGTCCTCCCTTTGCAGGGAGCCTCCTTGAGGTCTCCCTTCCCCCTCCCTGGACCTTGTCAGGCAATGGGAGAAAGAGAGGATGCGGCATTTTTGCTTTTTTACTCAAGTCAGCAGTAAAGGAGCAGAACAGTGTGAATTGCCCAAGACAGATCTCACTATGGTTGCCAGCAACCTTCAGGCGGCTAAAGCCACAAACACTTCAGTCCCCATCTTTCTCTGAAACATCAGCACACTGGACTTGAACTATGCTACCACATCCAGTTTCCTCCCACCTCCAGACCTCCTGAACTTCCTCTTCTTCCTCCGTCTGATGTAAATGTTAGAATTCCGCAGCACCTGCGCCTGGGTCTCTGCTCTTCCAGTGCTCACTCTCTCCTTAGGTGACTTCACCCACTGCCATGGTTGTGACAAGAACAAAATTCTGAGATGTTCTAAGTTAAATTACAGTGCCAGACAGGGAGAGAAAGAGACGAAGCAGCTTGTGAGTAAATAGCTGGGGGCCAGCTAACAGAAGAGCGTTCACTTTCCTGAATTTATGTTGGAGCTTTGCTCCAGGTGTCTGCTAGTTGGCCACTAGATAGGCCATGGCATCCTGCAAATACACTAACTTTCAGACTCTTGCCTGTAACCAATCAAAATTAGTGAATATTTCTTACTTATGGACTCTGCCCCTGCATCATCTTATCCTGCCCCCCTTGTCTGTAGCCAATGTAAAGTCTTCCCAAACACCTTACATTTTTCTTTCCCTACTTGATGTATAAAAGAGCTCATCAGCTCCAGGAGGTAGACATGTTGCCTTCTCCACCCAGTGTTACAAGCCCCAGGACCTGGACCTTTGTGTTCTAATAAACCCTTTCTTTTAAAAAGGCTTTCAGCCTCGGGAAGTTAAGTTTTTGGTTGAACAACTGCAAATA
Source organism: Macrotus californicus (assembly GCA_007922815.1). Lineage (NCBI taxonomy): Eukaryota > Metazoa > Chordata > Mammalia > Chiroptera > Phyllostomidae > Macrotus > Macrotus californicus. The sequence continues at coordinate 5,524 of VMDR010008767.1, read as the reverse complement.
TGATCAATGTCTCTGGATTTTATCTCCAGCCCTTCTCTCTTATCCGGCTTCGTCTCTCATTTCCACTCCAAGTGTCTGGGGGCCCACAGGCTCCAGTTTCACCCCCAAGGCATGACCCACCTGTCAGGAAATGGTGCCAGCATGCTCCTGGCTGTTTGACTCACAGGCCCACTGGGTAGCTGCAGACGCCACCACTGCAGCCATCGCCTCTCCCCAGGGTAGCAGCTGCACCCTCCTGGTCAGGACCCCTGTGTCCCCTCCATCCAGCACAGCAGAAAGATGACCATTTCTTCTGTGCTTACTCAGTTAACAAAGCTCGAAAGGATGTGTGGACAAAGCTCAGAATCTGCAGTGAGAAATAAAATGGATAGAGACTTGTGTTGGGTGCTAGGTAACAAAGGGAAACCAGAAGGTAATTGGTGAGCACCTAATAAATTCATATTTTAACATTTTTTTAGGAAAAAAGTAACATTGCCCTGGCTGGTGTAGCTCAGTGGATTGAGCACTGGCCTGTGAATCAAAGGGTTGCTGGTTTGATTTTCCGTCAGGGCACATACCTGGGTTGCGGGCCAGGTCCCCAGTGGGGGGGTGCATGAAAAGCAACCACACGTTGATGTTTCTCTCTTCTCTGTCTCCCTCCCTTTCTCCTTCCTAAAAGTAAAAAAATTAATTAAAAAAAAGAAAAAAGTAACATTGATTAGATACTATCTTCAATGTCATCTCTGGGTGTTGTGAGGGATGTCTGTGTTCAAAACTACCTGGCCATACATACCACAGTCACAGCACATAGGGACAAATGGAGAAGCCCCCTGTGGAAAACTAGGGTAACTCTCACAGAGAGACAGCATGGAATGCAAGGAGGAATGAGAGAAAGAGGGGAGCCATCAAGGAGGAGAGGAAGTGGAAGAGACATTAACAGTGGTCCAAGAGAGGAAGGGAGATGTGAAAGGAGTAATGGGAAAATGTCCAGGTAAAAGAGACAAGATAAAGAAATGTCAAAAGATGGATTAAAAAAAAGAAAGAGAGGAAATGTTAGAATATCAGAAATGTTATTTCCCCAGAGGAAATAGAAAATAAGATAGACAAAGACACAATGCAATGGATACTAGAATGTGGACATGGTGAGAAAGGAGAACTCAGATGCAAGGAGAAAAGAATCAGGGGAAAGACAACGGCGCAGATGGGACAAGGCACTGAAGAGAGGGGGCACCTGAGTGAAGTGAGCAGCCAGGCAGAGGGACAGCACTCTAGTTACTAATGCCGTAATGAGCTCTTGACTTCTGGGCTTCAGGGACTGTGAGAACCCATTGTCTCAGACTCTCCCCACCATGTTGGGAAAAGGCTGTGGAGCCCACTGCACCGCCTACAAACCCCTTCAGATCACATGGATTATCCCACCCCCTTCAGGGTCTTCTCATAAATGTCCCTGGTCCCTCGGGCAGCAGAGCACCTCCTTCCAATGTGGCAGAAATGAGGGTCATGGTCTCACCCTTCCCAGCTTCTTCCGATAGCACTAGAACACCTGTGTTCATATTCAAGAGCTTGGTCTCTTGCAGGTGACCAGAGCCCCATGTAGTCTGCAAACATTCCAGGCCTGTCCCTGTAGTCTCAGCTTTCCTCTTCATCTCAGTAAGCTAAAGTCCACCCACACAGAGATGGCCAGACTCACCAACCCATCTGCCTGAAACGCCTTCCCTGATACTTCATTCATTCAACAGATACTTACTGAGCACCTACCATGTGCTAGGCGCTGCCAGAGGCACTGGGAATACATTGAACAAGGAGACACAGTCTTCCCTTGGGAGCTGACTCTCCAGTCAGCCCTTTCCTCCTACCCCCAAACCTTCACTCTTCAGTCAGTTCCCTCCTCTTCCTCAGTGACCACACCTCTTTCTTAGAGCACTTGGTGTCCAGAATCACTAAGTTGCTGATTAATCAAGCGTGGCCTTGGTGACCAAGAGAATATAAAAGGTTCCTAATATGGGGGTCTATGGACCCTGAAACTGTATGCAAAATCTGGTGTTTATGCGCACAGTTCTGCACAGAATGTCCAAAATTTATTATATTTTTCATTTTTTAAACAATTACCATTTCTTTTTTAAAAGATTTTATTTTATTTTTATTTTTAGAGAGAGAGGAAGGGAAAGAGAAAGAGAGGGAGAGGAACACCAATGTGTGGTTGTCTCTCACGTGCCCCCTACTGGGACCTGGCCTGCAACCCAGGCATGTGCCCTGACCGGGAATCGAACCAGCAGCCCTTTGGTTCACAGGCCCAATCCACTGAGCTATGCCAGCCAGGGCATATTTTTCATTTTTTAAAAAGATGTTATTTATGTATCTTTAGAGAGAGGGGAATGGAGGGAGAAAGAGAGGGAGAGAAACATTGATATGTGAGAGAAACACTGACCAGTTGCCATTCACATGCCCCCAGCTGGGGACCTGGACCACCACCCAGGCATATGCCCTGACTGGGAATTGAATAAACAACCTTTTGGTTCACAGGCCAGCACTCAATCACTGAACCACACCAGCCAGAGCTACATTCTTCATAAAAGTGAAAAGACCCTGCCCTTTGTTGTTTAATTGCAATTATTTATCCGGTGGCAGTGTTTGCATTTTCGAGAGTGGATTTCTCCAACCTCATTGTGTGTTTATTGAGCACAAAGGCCTTGAGTGTGGTCTCTGCGTGCTCCAAGTGCATGTAGCTCTCAGAAGAGGTAGTGGCCTGACAGGTGCCCTGGGTGCCCTGCCCTTGAAGGTGCTGCGGAGGAAATTCTCATCTGTTTGGTGGAATTGCAAGGGCCTCCTGTAGCCCTGAGGGGAGATTGAATCCTGGAGGATAACTGGAATACTGAGGCTGAGCAGAAGCTGATCAGATATGTCAAGCAGAGGAAAGAGGCAGAGAGGCACAAGCACATTGTTGAGGGGGGAGTAAAGTTGGGCCCGTCAGCCAAGCACGAGGTCCACACAGGAGAGCAGTGGAGGGAGCCTGGTGTAAATGCCAGGATGAGGACCTGGGATCTTTGGCATCCCTGGGTCATAGTTAGGAGCTAGGATTTGGCTAATGGTTAGCTTTGGGAAAGTATTCCTTGGGCCTTTTATCTCATTTGCAAATGAAGACAGCAATAATCAACTTCCAGGCTGGTTATGAAGATTGAATGTATTCCTATATTCAAAAGCACCAGACTCTTGCTGGTTCACACAGAGAAGACTCAACAAATGGTGGCCATTGTTGGCTGCTGAGCAAAGGAATAGGCCTAAGACTGCTCATTGGATGGCAGAGATTCAGGGAGACCAAAAAAAGGAAAGAAAGTACTAGTATAACCGGGTGAAGCCAGGGCTGCCCTAAAGAGGGTTTGGTAACAGGGTCTAGAACTTGGGGTTTCCAGGAAATATAAAAATATAGGATATCTTCACCCACATAAGTCTGGACTGGGGATGGGACACACGGAGCAGGGCCATTGACTTATTTTGAGTATCAACAGTTGGCCAATTCATATCTGATATGCAAAAATGGTTATTATACATGTCTATAACAGTAGGCTAGCTTCATAGATATGTTAAGTAGCTGTGGCCATGGTTTGAGCCAGGGAGACAGGTATAACTTTAACCCATGCTGTAGCTGGGAGGCAGCTCCTCCTGGTTACAGCACCTGTGTGAGAGCTTGGAGATGGTTCACTCCACACCACGGGGCCACGCCTGCCAAGACTTACTATGACAGCCCAGAAATCCTGGAAAAATATGGGAGTGCTGGCAGGTGTAGCCGACTGTGGGAGGAGTCAGAAATGGGGTTGCAAAGGAACATTTGCATTGGGATTTAAAACCCAGGCACCAGAGCCATGTGGGTCAAAACCATGTAGTTTTGGGGCTCCCTTTACCATGCAGCTTAGGAAGCAGGAGAGCAAGATGTAGCAGACATACAGAGCTCTCTCTTAGTGGTTTGAAAGAACACAGGAGAGACAATGCAAGACTAGGGAAGGGGACAATGCAAGACCTTGCAGGGAAGGAAAGGGATGAAAGGACTCATGCTGGTGTGTTACAAAACAGATCCGTGGGGTGGGACAAGATGCTATTACCGAATAGATCCCCATTCTTGCGGAGTCCCCCTGTACTAGGCTTGCCTTGCCTGCCACCAGGGAATTATTGCCCTCTATGCAATAATTGGTGAAAAGGAAAGGAAGTATTTATTAAAAAAGTTATACAGACTTAGAGTAATGACTTAATGTCTTCGTTAATATCCTATAGTCCCTTAAAACACCCACAAACACAGACAGTCCTTCCTTCCCTCCTTTGCCCAGTCTGGGATGTCGTATCTCAGGAAAAGAAATAGAAGTCTGTGCCTCGGGTAACCCTCAAGCCTTCCCAGTAATCTGTGCTCGGCTGGGAGGCCTCCCGTGTTCCCAGCACCATCAGCTGTGTCGCCGGGATATCTAGTTCTTAATCCAAATCCATGTGGCACATTCTCCTGGCCCACCAGCATGAGTCCTTTCACCCCTTTCCTTCCCTGCAAGGTCTCTCCTGCTTCCTAAGACACGTGGCAAAAGGAGCACCCAAAGCCACATGGTTCCACCCAGCATGGCTGCCATGCCAGGGTTTAAACCCCAGCACCAGTCTTCCTCTGCATCCCCATTTCCAACTCCTCCCACAATCAGCTACACCTGCCAGCACTCCTGTACTTCTCAGCCTTTCTGGGCTGCCATAGTAAGTCCGGGCAGGTGTGGCCCCATGGTGTGGAGCCAATCATCTCCAAACTCTCACGTAGGCACTGTAGCCAGGGGGAGTTGCCTCCCAGTTAGTCATGGGTCAAAGCCACTCCCTTCTCCCTGGCTCAAAGCCTGGCCACAGCTATTTAACGTACCCATGAAACCAGTTAAAAGTTATAGGTATGTTAAATGACTGTTCTAGAGGTTATTTGCAAAACTGTTGCTATTCAAAATAACTCAATGGCCCTGCTCCATATGTTCCATCTCCCAATTACAGATTTGTAGGGGTTGAGGACATCTTATATTTTTAATATTTTCTGGACACCCTGAGTTCTGGACCCCATTGCAAATCCCTCTTTGGGGGGTCCCCTGGCTGCACCCTGTTACATTAAGAACCATAATTCCAATTCCCTGGTGGTGGGCAAAGAATCCACAGTGACAGAGGGACCCCATAACCCCCAGGTTTGTTCTGTAACACTAGGAAGCAGCTCTAAGTAGGAGAAGGTCACTAGCTGTGTGACCTTGGGCAGGTTCCTTAACCATTCCTCTGATCTCCGGTTTCATCATCTATGGTGGCTGTGAGGATAAAATAGGATAATGTATGTGAAAATCCCCATTCTAGTGCCTGGTGTGTAAATCCACGGTGGCAGCTATTCTGATATCCACCACCTGCATCACTTGTTATGCTCTGGACAAGGTGCTGGCAGGGGGAATGTAAAGGAGGAGGGAAAAATAGACAAATAAAGGAGGAAGAATGTTTAAGAAAGAGTACATTGCTTTGGAAATCAAAACTTTCAAGTTGAAAGGCAACTTGGACATTG